>NQMI01000016.1:597034-621833 GCA_002270565.1 Stenocarpella maydis
CTCCAAGACTATAAGAAGGGGCCTTCCTGCGTTGCTTTTGAGAAATTTCTAGTCCTAGAGAATCAATCTTTTTATACCCTGTGAATTTATATCTATCAGATATATACGTATATACTGTGAAACTATTTCTTATGCCCTCTTTTTCTGCCTCTCCTTTTTAGCACCCTCTATTCCCCTCATAACTCTCCCATCGCATCAGGGGCTCCTCTTCTTGCCTTCCATGCTCCTCTTGGGGTGGTTGCTTGATTAGGGCTCTAGCAGAACGTGTGCCTTTTTGTGTGTGTGGAGGTTTTGTCCTCTCGCTCTCCCCTCTAGGCCCGTTTTCACTGGTATCTGCCCCATGAATCAAATATGGGTTTCTTCAGCCAATAAGGTTTCTTCAGCCAACGAGGTTTCTTCAGCCACTATGAAGTTCTTTAGCTTTTGGGCCTGGATTCCCTATTTTATTTATAAGGTTATCGGCCACTTCAGGGGAGTAAATCTCCATACTTCTAATACCATTTAATTCTAATTAGAGCTATAGCGCCCTCTCGCTCTTAATAGAGGATTTTGCTATTATGCGAAGGCCAGATTTACCCTCCTAAGTTGCCTATAGTTAACCCAGTAGCGATAGGAGCAGGTATATGCGAGGCTGGTCTGATCTCTATATCAAGCTGACTCCATCACCTCGGCTATATCTTAAACCCCCTTCCAGTATACTTAATTCAGTAGTAAAGTATGGAACCTCTGGCCTAGCTATATGTTCCTGGAAAAGCTACTAAGGGATTTATATCCTTAGGCCTTAGAAATTCATTCCGATCGGATTTAACAGCATCTAATTAGGGCTTATTTCTTTAGAAGGGATATAAAGAACTGGTATTAAGAAGGTTTAGTAGATCCCAACTGCCTATATTACTTAAAACTCTCTTGCCCTTAGATGTAGCACCTAAAGGTTCAGTATGCTAATTCCCTAATATGGGTAAACTGGGTGTAATAGAGCCCTAGTTTAACTAATTAGGCCCCTCTTTAGTTTTCCCTTTTGAGTTATTATTATAATATCTGGTTACCCTATCAAACACTATATCCAAGATATCATCTAATATCATATAATATTGGGTCGGGTGATAGTAGTGCTAAATATTGCGTGCTTCTATAGGGAGTTAAAGAGGTTCCTGCCCTACCGACCGCTATCCTTCTGATTGGTAAGCTCAGAGCTTCCGCTATTATTAGCACCCCCCGCGGTCAGGATGGCTAGCATTAGCAGCATGAGGGTATTCCGAATATTTATATTATCCTCTCCTCTGGTTGCTTGCAGTTAAGTAGCTCCTGCCTGCTACTATAGCAAGACTTTATAGTATTTAATATAACCTTCTATACTNGGGAGAGCGAGAGGACAAAACCTCCACACACACAAAAAGGCACACGTTCTGCCAGAGCCCTGATCAAGCAACCACCCCAAGAGGAGCGTGGAAGGCAAGAAGAGGAGCCCCTGACGCGATAGGAGAGTTATGAGGGGAATAGAGGGTGCCAAAAAGGAGAGGCAGAAAAAGAGGGCACAAGAAATAGTTTCACAGTACACACGTATATATCTGACAGATACAAATTCACAGGGTATAAAAAGATTGATTCTCTAGGACTAGAAATTTCTCAAAAGCAATGCAGGAAGGCCCCTTCTTATAGTCTTGGAGGGGGGGGGGATGCTAAGGCTGGTTTTCCTCCGGATTCCGAAACATGCCGGTTCCCCTAGACCCCGGAACATTATTTTAGGTAGTCTTGTGATTCCTTCTACTATATTTATAGCGCAAGTATGGCCTAAGGGATAGGTTTTCCTTCTATCCTAGGGTTAATCTGCAGGAGCTCCTCCCTATTTCCTACCGCTAGAGTTCTTCCCTACTTTCCTAAAGCATTCTTAGGAAACCACCCGGTAGCTTCCTTATCACTACAGTAAGTAACACAGCTATTATCAAAGCAAGCTATCCAACTAAGTAATACATATATTATCTTAGGCTTCTAGGGATTCTTTATTTGTAGGATAGGCTACTACTAAGCCTTATCCTTCTAATGTTTCTTATACTGAGACTTAGTGTATTATAAGAAATATAGACTATTATAAACGTTCTGATGAATTTGTGCTATAGAATAGCATTCAGTTCAGCGTGTGTGTGTTTCGGCAGGGTCGCAGTATGGTGCTCTGAGGCGAATTGGGACGATTGACAATGGTCTGGACAACTTTGTATTGAATTAAGTTGGGCTTCTGTAAGCCCTCCTTATATACCCTCTGATGTTGTCTCACCCCTGGGCATGCTGCGGTCGGCTCTGGTGCAAATTTGTAAATGCCGGAAAATTCGCCCTTCCAACATACTATCTTTGGTTCCAAATAACTAGCCAACCACAGCCCTAGTAATGCTTAAATTAAGTATATATAAACTTTAGAAATCAGGCTATCTAATATACTAAGTTATATACTTTTTAGGTAAGAAATAAGGGTAATGCAGAGGTTTGAATTAAGGTGTAAATATAGGCCAAAATAATCAACTTATAGCTATTAAACTCATCTTGCGTTACGCACGCACTAGGCGTACTTAGCGAAAATCGCCTGACTCGCAAGTCTAGGGTAACTCCTTACTAGAAAGTCTAGGGTAACTCCTTACAATGAAGTCTAGGGTAACTCCTTACACGGAGTACTAACGCCCTGCTAAGCGGTTCCGTTTAACACCCCTTCTATTAAAGATATAGGCCTAATAGGCCTATAGCATTTAACCCTTACTCTTAAAATAGAAACGTGAGAGAGAAATACAAGTAAAGAAAAGCCCCCCTTATAGAAAGAAATCTATCTACTAAAGAAATAGTAGCTAGAGGGCCCTATTGGTCCTCTTCTAATCCACTAACTCTGCCAGACCTAATAGGCCTAGAAACACCTGAAATTTAGGTGCTGGAAGGGCTTTTGTAAGCCCGTCTGCTACCATTTTACTAGTCTCAAGGTATTTAACTTCAAGGGTCCCCTTCTGAACTTCAGCACGTAGGTAGTAGTACCTAAGAAGCATATACTTAGTTCATTGATAGTGTGAAGGGTCCTTAGCAGTAGAGATAGCGCCCATATTATCTCCATAGAGGATCGTTAGCCTAGGAATAGGCCTATTCAGTTCTATATAGAGCCCTCAAAGCCACTAGATTTCCCAAGTAGCCTCTATAAGCCCTATAAATTCAGCCTCTAGCGTTAATAACGCTATAGTGCTTCCTCACTTTAATTTCCAGGAAATGGGCCCTCCTCCTAGGGTAAATACATACCCATACGTTAATTTAGAGGAGGCCTTATCCCCAGCATAGTCGCTATCAGAATAGCCTATAGGCTCTAGGAGAGAGCTCTATAGGGAGTCTTTAAGACCCCTAGCAGAATACCTAATAGCAAGGTATCGATAGCTATTTAGGTACCTAAACAGGTTCTATACAGCTACTAAATGCTGAGATTTGGATGCTTAGAAGGCTCTAGCTAGCCACTGGACCGGGAAGCTAATATCAGGCCTAGTTTGGGTAACTAAATACATAGCGGTGCCCACTATAGCCTAAAAGCGCTTATATCGAATTCAGTCAAGTATAGGCCCTTCAATAGGGCCTAAGTTAACTAAGTTTGGCTAGAGAGGAACTGAAATAGGCCTAGAACCCTCTAAGTTGAAGGTTCTAATAGCTTCCTCAATATACTGGCTCTAGGAGAGCCATAGGGTTCGATTAGGGCGGTCCCTAATAATTCGAACACCTAGAAAGAAGCTTGCAGGGCCCCTATCTTCTATAGCATACGCCTTATGGATTTGGCGTTTTAGGGCCTGAATTTTGGAGATTCCAGGCCCTATTATTAGGCAGTCGTCGACGTAGGACACTATAAATAGGCCTGACGCCCTGCTGTAGAAGACGGCGGAGTCTGAGAGTAGCGGTTTGAAGCCTAGACCTTTCAGAAGGTCAATAACTATCTGTTGCCACTCCCTAGGGGCCTGCTTTAGGCCATATAGAGCTTTATTTAGCCGAATTATCTGCTGATCAGAGGGGTTATAGCCAGCCCTAGTTAATAGCCGATGAATTTGGCTACTAGTTTGGGCGGCAAATTCTTTGAACCCCTCTGGAAGCTCCATAAAGACCTGTTCTTTCAGCGTACTATTTAGGAAGGCACCTATAAAATCGATCTGCTCGATTTCCCAGTCAAGAATAGCAGCTAGTGCTAGTAGTACCCTCCAGGTAGGAGGGCTAGAGGTTGAGGCGAAGGTCTCGGTAAAATCTACCCCTTTCCTCTGTTGAAATCCTCTGACTACTAATCGGGCTTTAAATTTAAAGACCCTATTATTCTCGTCCTTTTTCTCTCGTAGGACTAGTCGACTGGTTATAGGCTTTCGACCTTCTGGAAGCTGATTTGCTGGCCAAAATTCGAGGGTATTTTGCAAAATTAATTGCTCAAATTCGCTATAGATCGCCTGTAGCCATTTAGCCCTATTAGGGCTTTTTAGCACCTGTTTCCAGGTCTGGGGGGCTGCAGCGTTTGTAGTACTAAACGCTATTTGGCGTGCTCTTTTGAAAATAGAGTAGACGATCTGTTTGGCGTATGATAGGTCCATTTCTTCAGGTAGAGTTGGCCCTATACCCTCTGGGGACGACTTTGTAGGGCCTAAATTAGGCCCTATATCCTCTAATTCCCCGGAACCCACAGTGGGGTCCCCTTCTGCAGAAAGTGCAGGTAAGCCTGAGAGAGGCTCTTCTGGGGGGTCTATTTGAGACCCAGCAGGTATTGTAGGGCCTGAGAGAGGCCCTCCTAGGGGGTCTATTTGAGACCCAGCAGGTACTGTAGGGCCTGAGAGAGGCCCTCCTAGGGGGTCTATTTGAGACCCAATAGGTACAGCGGTTGTAGGGTCTACATCCCTATGTAGAGGGTCTAGGGGACCCTCTAATACCCCTTCTGGCCCAAAACCGCTACCAGTATCTATACTGCTTAATTCCTCATAGATCTTGAGAATAGAGGTCTTTAGAACAGTATGCCGTTTAGGGATATATACTTGATATGTATTATTCCCTAATACCGCTAGCAAATAGCCCGTCTCCGTCCTCGGGGCTAGCTTGTAGCCCTTCTGACGCTTTTCTTCAGGCAGGAAGACCTCACAGCGAGCCCCTATAACCCTGTACCTCTTTAGCAGTGGTTTATGGGTTTTAGAGGGCTCTAGCCCATCGTACAGTTCCTGATAGGCTGTAAGGTCTCTATTTGTTAGGGCAGTTGAGTTAACTAACTCAAGTACGGCAGGTATAATAAAACACCATAGATATAGCGGTAGGCCTGCAGCAAGCATAGTAGCCCTAAGACGGTCTAGAATCACTCGAATAGAGCGTTCTATTAGACCGTTTTGCTCGTGAATATAGGGACTACTTGTTGAAAAGGCTATGCCCTTATGCTGTAGCCAGGCCTGTAGCTGGGCACTTATCTCCTTCCCGCCATCAAAATGGAAGCCCCTAGGGTACCGCCCAAATAGGGCCTTCAAGGACCTAAAGAAGCCCTTGATAGTATCCATCATTAGGTCCCCATCTCGATTTTTTAGCAGGAAAAGCCACCTAAACCTAGATTTTCTATCCACTATTAGTAGCCCAATAGGGCACTTATTATAGGGCATAGGCTTAATAGAAAAGGTATCCCCTTCTAAAGAGTCTAATACACCCTCTGGATCATCAATAGGCTTGTGATTTAGCCTACGAACAGCCTTAGCCCTATCACAGGCTAGGCATAGAAAATCCCCTTCTGAGATCGAATCAAAATTAGGTACCCCTTGGGCTATTTTAGCCGTCTTCTTTAGCAGACGAAGACTAATATGCCCCAATCTCTTGTGCCAGAGATAGGCTAGTTTGAGTAGCTTAGGGGACCCTTCAGAAGGTCTAGTGGCCTGTATAGGCCGTTTAGTGGCTTTTTTAGAAGGCGAGAGGCCCTCTAAAAGAAGATCTTCTAGGTCCTCTGTGGCCCTATCCCCCCTATTTCCTACAGGCGGTTCTACCCGCGGGGAAGGACCTGTAGAAGGGGGCGTGCGAGGGACCCGTACCGGAAGACCCTGTAACTCAGAAATAGGCGAAGCTGGCCTAGGTTCTGAGGCAATAGAGCCTGTAGAGGACCCAGAAGGGCCTAATTCTTCCCTTGTAAGAATAGGCTCTTGAGGGGTAGGGATCTTCTCATAATCCCTAGCTGCTTCCCTATTAAAAGGGGGCAGCACTATCTCCAAGGCGTTCGTACTACTACTGGGGACGTAGTATATACTATTAGCCTGAGTAGTATAGGTCTCTGGGGCCTGTATCCCCTTCTGAGGGATAAAAAATCCCGTTTTAGAAGGGTCTAGGTGCACGATCGGTTGCTCATCAGCCCTATATAGGGTATTCCTTGAGAGGTAACCCCCAGCACTATAGTGGCGAAGGCCACTAAAAATACTGATATCCATAGAGGGCACATACAGTGCCTCCTTTAGGACTAGACGCTTGGTCTTGGCTGGGCTTTCAGGGCTAATTACCTGAAATGTAGCAGTGCCTCTACCTGAGGGGTATACCCTACCCCCACCTGTTTGCAGGTACCCAAAATCGCCGGTTGTCACTAAATTAGTGAATAAAGAACGGCTATTTACTATTTGTACTGTAGAACTAGTATCGTATAGCAGGGCAGTAGGCCTGTTAGGCCTAGAAGGCTTAGGGCCCTTCTTGGGGGGCCCTTTTGATTGTGAACCCCTATAGCAGAGCTTATAGGGGCTTTCTGAGGCTATAAACGAGCTGTCTGAATCCCTAGCCTCATCACCTAAAGAATAGCTCTTGCTAGGAGCCGATTCTTCATCATTATAGGCTGAATAGCCTAACGCACAGGCATAGTCCCCTGAATTTTCAGGGGGCTTCCCACTGGGCGGTTAGTCTCTGTGGATTTTTTCTTGCCACTAGAGCCCCTGGATCCCCTATTAGGCTTATTTTCTCCAGCCTTTTTAGGGTCCTGCCCTTTGTTTCCAGTCTTTTTAGGCCTTTTAGAGCCTAAAGACTGATTTTTAGGCCCCTAAGGGCCTAAAGGAGGTTTCTATTCCCCCTTAGCAACCTGATAGAATGCTAAAAACGGATTTCTAGTTTCTTCTAGTATATCTACCATAAGGAACTGTAGGTTTAGTCTATTAATAGGCTGGCCCATAGCTTTTAGCATACGGATAGTTCCTTTAAGCCGCTCTACCTACTGTAGAAATGCTCTTTCCAAGGAGCCTAGGTACTAATTTATCAGGTTAGTTGGCTCTATTTAGGCCCCAGCAAGATATAGCCTAGAGATTAAGCTATTAAACCAAGCATTAAATTCCACTAGGTTTGTACCAGAAGTATATTTTAGGAAGTAAAATTCCCTATATAGCAAATCTCTCTATAAACCTATAGAATGAGAATACTAGTCCTTTAGTAGCTTATAGGCTTCTACAGGGCCTGAGATCTAAGCAATAGCAGCCTGTAGGCTTAAAGATAGGCTATCTCTTAAGAGTATTAAGAGAATAGCCTAATTACTATTACTTAGACTATTAGCTACAGAAGGGTTTGCAAGAAATTGGCTATACCCTATAGCCCATAGCATAATAGCAAACGCTTGCTTCCACTAGTCAAAATTTTCAGGGCCTTTCAGGTGATACGTCTCTAGGAAGGTATATACCTTCTTAGAGAGCTCCTTACTAAAATCCGAACTAAATCCAGTAGGTTCTGGCTGCCTTCCAGGGCCCATAGGCCTCTGATCAGAGCCCATAGGCCCCTAATCAGGGCCCGTAGGCCCTATAGAAGGACTTTCAACATCCATAGGCTCCAAGGGGGCCGTCTGGGGCACTTGAGGCGCTGGAGGCGCTGGAGGCGCCGGCTGGGGCGCCTGCTGGGCTACTAGGGCCGATAGGCCCTGAATAGCAGTAGCTAATTCCCCTAGCGTACCTTGAAGGGTATTGCTAGTGGCTACTTGCTGAGCTAATAGCTCTTGTACAGACTCTAAACGGGTGTTTAGGTCTAAAATCTGCTGATTTTGCAGATCTAGGCGCTCTGCTAGAGCCCTATTCCCCCGGGAATTAGGGGTAGTCCCCTCTGCAGGGGCACTAGAAGCCATATTGGCTGTTGAGGAAGACTAAATACACCTAGAGAATAGGTATATAAGGGGCAGAATATTGCTAGAAAGTGTGATTCGTAGCAACCCAATAGTATAGTCGTATATTTCCTCAGTGCCTATTCCGTAGAAATCCTAGGCGTGACCCTCTGACNGCTGAAGACGGATTTCTAGTCTCTTCTAGTATATCCGCCATAAGGAACTGTAGATTTAGCCTATCAGTAGGCTGGCCCGTAGCTTTTAGCGTACGGATAGTTCCTCTGAGCCGCTCTGCCCACTGTGGAAATGCTCTTTCCAAGGAGCCTAGGTACTGATTTATTAGGTCAGTTGGCTCTATTTGGGCCCCAGCAAGGTGTAGCCTAGAGATTAGGCTATTAAACCGAGCGTTAAATTCCGCTAGGTTTGTACCAGAAGCATATTTTAGGGAGTGAAATTCCCTATATAGCGAATCTCTCTGTAAACCCATAGAATGAGAATACTGGTCCTTTAGTAGCTTATAGGCTTCTGCAGGGCCTGAGATCCAAGCAATAGCAGCCTGTGGGCTTGAAGATAGGCTATCTCTTAAGAGCATTAAGAGAATAGCCTGATCACTATCACTTAGGCTATTAGCTATAGAAGGGTCTGCGAGAAATTGGCTGTACCCTATAGCCCGTAGCATAATAGCAAACGCTTGCTTCCACTGGTCGAAATTTTCAGGGCCTTTTAGGCGATACGTCTCTGGGAAGGTATATACCTTCTTAGAGAGCTCCTTACTAAAATCGGAACTAAATCCAGTGGGTTCTGGCTGCCTTCCAGGGCCCATAGGCCCCTGATCAGGGCCCGTAGGCCCTGTAGAAGGACTTTCGACATCCATAGGCTCCGAGGGAGCCGTCTGGGGCACTTGAGGCGCTGGAGGCGCTGGAGGCGCCGGCTGGGGCGCCTGCTGGGCTACTAGGGCCGATAGGCCCTGAATAGCAGTAGCTAATTCCCCTAGCGTACCTTGAAGGGTATTGCTAGTGGCTACTTGCTGAGCTAATAGCTCTTATATAGACTCTAAATGGGTGTTTAGGTCTAAAATCTGCTGATTTTGCAGATCTAGGCGCTCTAATAGAGCCCTATTCCCCTGGGAATTAGGGGTAGTCCCCTCTATAGGGGCACTAGAAGCCATATTAGCTATTAAGGAAGACTAAATACACCTAGAGAATAGGTATATAAGGGGCAGAATATTACTAGAAAGTATAATTCATAGCAACCCAATAATATAGTTGTATATTTCCTTAGTGCCTATTCCGTAGAAATCCTAGGCGTAACTCTCTAACATATAGTCTCTGAAGTGAAACTTTCCCTCGTACAAAATTGCTAGCGTTTGAGTTGCAATTATAAGAAATGGTGTCTGCAGCACAATGTGCGCTAAGGGCCATGGGTTTAAATTACCTAGCAAGCAACTTTTTGCTCTTTTTGCAGTTATTTCTGGGCATTACAGGCCCAAACCAGCAATATTTTTGGCTGGTCCGCTAATCAGTGCAAATAGCGCTATAGCATACAGATAGGTAGGCTTGTTTAAGGTCTGAATTCAATATTGTTTCAGGGCGCTAACTGCTAGAGCCAGGCTCATAACCTCTAATGAATTTATGCTATAAAATAGCATTCAGTTCAGCGTGTATTTCGGCAGGGTCGCAGTATGGTGCTCTAAGGCGAATTCGGATGATTAACAATGGTCTGGACAACTTTATATTGAATTAAGTTAGGCTTCTATAAGCCCTCCTTATATACCCTCCGACGTCGTCTCACCCCTGGGCACGCTGCGGTCGGCTCTGGTGCAAATTTGCAAATGCCGGAAAATTCGCCCTTCCAACACACCATCTTTGGTTCCAAGCAGCCAGCCAACCATAGCCCTAGCAATGCCCAAATTAAGTACATACAAACTTCAGAAATCAGGCTATCCAATGCACTAAGTCATATACTTTTTGGGTAAGAAATAAGGGTAATGCAGAGGTCTGAATTAAGGTGCAAATGCAGGCCAAAATAATCGACTCACGGCCACCAAACTCATCTTGCGTCACGCACGCACTGGGCGTACTTAGCGAAAATCGCCTGACTCGCAAGTCTAGGGTAACTCCTTGCTAGAAAGTCTAGGGTAACTCCTTACAACGAAGTCTAGGGTAACTCCTTGCACGGAGTACCAACGCCCTGCTGAGCGGTTCCGTTTAACAATAACTAATAAAGTTATATAATATAAGCTAAATTAGCAGCATAAGAAGATATTTCCTATTACTTAGAATTAGGAATACCTATAATTTCTTATGAATATTAATAAGAATAATAATACACCTATTCTCTTCCTTATGGAAGTCGAACTATAGCGACTATATAGATAATTTAGGCACCTATCTATTAATTATTTTTCCTAGCTATTAATAGGTGTGAGCTATAATATTAATTCCTTAGCATTAGAGGCTATTACTAAGTTCTATTACTACTGCTAAATGTACTCTCCTATGCCCTAAAGATTTAAGTTCAACCTTCGTAATGATGTTAACTTTAACTATAAGGTTATTATGGATGTAATATACTTGATAGGCCTTCCTGTACTATATATTATTGACTTAGCTACTGTCTTTCAAGCCAGACAATTCTTACCTTCTCTTTCCACTAAAGACATATAAGAAGCCCTATAAAGTTGCTAGATTAATATATATATGGGTCCCCTAGATTACCTTATATCTAATGCGGGGACTAACTTTGTTTCCAGTAAGTTCAAGAGTATAGCACATATTATAGGGATTATATATAAACAGATACTTATAGAAGTATATTAGTTAATTAGTAAAGTAGAGCAATATTACGCTCCTTTATGCAGGACTTTTAATATCTTATATGCTAAGTTATTAACTATATTTACTAAGAAAGCCATACTATAGATAAGCTTTACAGCAGTTAATAACACAGTTAGCCCGGATAGCCTTATATTAACTCTCCTAGTGTTTGGAGTATACCTATATATAATGGAAGACTCTGCCCCTATGCTATCTACTTTAAGGAGAGCTGAGGTAGTATAGAAGGCAATAAAGGAGATTAGGAAAATTAATGCAGTATGCAAAATTAATAAAGCATTATGCATAAGGAATAGTCCAGATATATTAGTAATTTCAAGCCTTTTACTCTAGAGTAAAATATGCATATAGCAAGAAAAGACTGGGTAGTAAGGCCTATATAAACTGCTCTCTATTAATAATTATAATATAATAATTAACCTACTAAATAGATTAGTTGTTTTCTAGTCAACTCTTATATAGCTATATTATTGGGATAAAGAAGAACCTATTGATCTGCTGAATCCTGATAATATCCCTAAGGAGCTAGTATGCTTTAAGCTAGACCCTATACTAGCTATCCCTAACCCGGTAGTCCTTTAATGATGAGGATGACCATGGGGAACTAAGAGTAAGCAGAAGGCGGTTGTTATTATGGATGATAATAATAATAACCCTGCTGCTAATAATGATGATAATAAGGTGGAAGATAAGATTATTGTTTATACATTCCTTACCTAATGTGAAATTAAGAACTATAAACTTACTCTAAAGCTCTGCTAGGATAGCATTATTATTACCCCGGGCGACCCCTTTAAGGAGTTAGATAATAGGGAAGTATCTGAGCTGATTAGCTAAGGAGTATTCCGGTTTAAGTAGTTTAATAAGAGGAAATATAGAGGAATATAAATCTTTAAGTCTTGTATTATTAGGGAAATCAAGGGTAAAACCAAGAAGCCATATAAGAAGTCCCGCCTAGTTGTAGCCGGCTTTAGGGATCTTTTAAAACATAAGGTCCTTATATAATTACCAATGATATAATATATAAGTCATTAACTCCTTCTTGCCCTTACGCCTTCTTTAATAACTAAGGGACTACATCTTAAACTCCATAATATTACCCAGGCCTATCTATAGTCAAAATCCACACTCAAGAGGCCCATCTTATGCTACCTTCCTCCTAAAATAAGGGGTAAATACCCGGCTAGCACAATTATAAGAGTAATTAAGCCTCTATATAGCATTACTAAAGCTAGTGTGCATTAGTAGGCTATATACTATAAACACTATATTAAGAAGCTGGGGATAATTGTATCTGCATATAACCCATGCCTCTTAATAGCTGATTACAGCAGCAAGGACATCTTTAGTATCACTGCCATGCAGACTAACGATACCCTTACCCTCTATACCCCAGCTTTCTTAGAACTTAAGGAGCAAAAGATTAAGAAGGAGGAGATCCACTATAAGCTAAAGGACAGATTAACCCCCAAGAGATTACTAGACTTTAATAGCATAAAGATTATAATATCATATAATAGCATTATATATCTTAGATAGAAGGGCTAAGGGGTAAAGATATAGCTAGTTAACTATATAGCTATAGATTACATTCAATGGTATATAGAATAATGCATATAAGGAGTATATCTAGCTTTTATTTGCTATCCAAAAGCAGCATTTAACCTCTCTATTGCAGCATAAATTCAAGACCCTAAAGAAGAGGACTATACTAAGTTAAATAAGCAGCTAAAGTAGTAAGCAGACTACCTTAACCATAGCCTTAACTATATTCCTCTAGACCTTACAGCAGCCAAATTAATAATCTTTATGAATGGGTCTTTTACTAATAATAAGAACCTTAATTCCCAAATTAGCTATATAATTGCCCTAATAAATAAAAAGCAAACCAAGTAACTATCTATATAAAAAATTACTAGAAACATCCTTTATTAGTTATTAATAAAGTATAAGAGGGTTATATACAGCATACTTACTTCCGAGATTTATAATATAGTTAATGGCTTTAATATAAGGATTATAATATCAGCTACTTTACGTCAGATTATTAAATACTTAAGTTTACTAGAGATCCCTCTCATCATTTATATAGACTTATACTCATTATATAAGTATCTAGTTAAGCTAAGGATAATAAAAGAGAAATACCTAATAATTAATATAATAGCATTAAGATAGTTATATAAAAAGTATAAGATCTATAAGATCCGGTAGATTACTAGGGACTATAACCTAGCAGATACCTTTATAACAAATACACCAAATAAGGCACTAGAATGCCTCATTAACAATAATACCCTCATCATTAAGGTAGAAGGATATATAAACTATAGCTAGTTAACAACAACCCCTTCCTCTACCTAAACACCATACGAGAGATTATAACAATTACTGCAAAAATAGCTATATGCTAACTTGCCCAGCAAAAGCATACTCAATAGCAATTAACTAACTAACGCAACTTAGTCAGCAATACACTAACGCAACACCAACACTACCCTACATAAAGGAAGAATCACTACTTCCCAGCACCCTAAGCCCCAGATGGAAATTAATAAATATCTTAAAATATAAAAAGGGATCACATAGTACTAACAACCAGCAAAACTTCAGATCTCCATCAACTAGTTACCTACATCTTACCCTAAGGAACTACACAGTTGGCCAGTATATAGTTTAAATCCATCCCAAGGGCAAGACCTTATAGCCAAGATTTTTATAGTGGTGCCTATGCACTAAGGGTTTAAGTAACAAGGGTTACCACTATCCCACAGGCACTTAAGTTGCCAGCTATGTATATCAAGCATCCCTAGTCAAGATTTCACAGTCTTAACTCCTGCTTAACATATATTTTACATACTTACCAAGAGCAGCATCAGATATTACACACTCCACTATACATTTTATTAATAAGTTGGCTCTAATATACCATTTATTACCATCTGCTATAATCCCTACCTAACCTAACTACTACCTTATCTATACCCACTAACTCTTGCTATTAGCCTTTAATGAAGAGGGCTTTACTAAGTATTCTTCCCCTAAATAGCCTTAAGCAAAGAGGGCTTTTATAGATCAAGTTATTATTAAAACTTATCATTAATATCTACCATTAGATTAGCAGCTAATCTAGACTATACTCAATTTAGTTAATTATTAATACTCAGTAAAGAGAGAGAAGGGGTCTGAAAGGCTGGATAGTTATTATTCTAGTTCCAGAGAGTCCGGGTAATTATTATTCCAGCTTTAGGCAAATCCTTATTCAACCTATAGCCTATAAATAAAGGAAGCATAAGTCCTTATTATGCATTTCTTTTAAAACCCTTAAGTACTAAAGATAATAAATAGGTAGTATATATTAATGGAAGCGGATATTTTACATAGGGAAAGCACTATATTATGCTAAACCATACAATCACAGGCTCCTAGCTTCTAGAGGAAGTAGGGACCGCTATAACATACTAGGCCTCTCCGGGTGCCTATATTTAATGGGCACTTAATATAATGGTATATTCAACAAACTTAGCAAAGAAGCTGCTACAACTAAAAGCAACAGCAATATAAGGATTCTAATAACGAATATAGTAATTCTTTTATTCTTATTATAATAGTGAGAGTATGGGTTTAACCCCATACCTAGGATTTTTTTTACTATAATTTTTAAAAGAAAAGACTACCAGTGTGGCAATAGTAGTGTGCAACAGTATATTGGTGGGCTATCACTATAGCCACCATACTGTAGCCAGAGGGCGTAGTTGCTTACTAAGCAACCACCACCCACTATATAGACCCGAGATAGCTGGCGGGCTACGCCCACTGCACCCACTACTCGAATGACAGAGAAATATAAGAACAACACCCCACTCGTATTGCAATACGTGACCCATCCAACAGACATCGTGTACAAGTCCAATGGGAAAGGATTTGGTACCTTTGTCCAATATAGTTGTGATCTCTCCCAATGAAGAATTTAGTTCACTAGAACCCCGAAACTCACACTGTCGTTATGAGGATATGAAAGATGACTTACCTCCGCCGAGTTACTAGCAATACTTAAAGTTGTATATAGCTACTACCGGAGCACGGACCAAGCCTACTCCGAGTCAAAGAAGCCTCAGAAGCGCCTCCCCTGCACGCAAGTACTCCTATAGGAACTTACTAGATTACCTAATTATTAATCTTAAGAGACTCAATTCAGCAATCTCTCAAAATGCGGTCACTTCGAGATTACATGGACGGAGAACATGTCTCGGCACATGCTTATGTCCAAAAGAGCTGAATCTTACTAGCTCGAGGTATTCGCTCTTCCTTGTGCTCTACAGAGGGCGCACGTCTGAGGCGTTCTCACCAGCATAGATGCGACTTGTATTTTCAAAATGTACCATAACTGCCCAGAACGTCGGCGAACCACTTTTAAATATTCTTATGATCGAAAAAGTACCTGGGAATCTCGCAAATTCCCAGGAACTCTTCGTTTGTTGCGTGTGTTAATCATGCGCCCCCAACTAATTACTGGAGGTCTCCATGTGCAGACCTTACCCATTATCAAAGGGGATCAGAAATGAGAAACTGTCTCAGCCTTAACCAATTGGGGATCTTGGCCGGCAGTTCGCTGACGATTGATACACTGGTTGCATAACTAATCTCAACCTTGGAATGTAGGCTTAGCTGGACAACCTTGAGCTCTTATCATAATGGCTTGTTCTGTGATTGGAGGCCCACTCGAGAGCTCAATACTTTCAGCTCTGTGGGCCATGTTGTACACAATGGCCCCGACCACGGTGTCTGGGCCTGGCTTTTGGGGGCGGCGGCGTCTTTTCCGTTTGTATGGTGATTTCGCCCGATCAGTTCAACAAGGCAATCAAAGCGCCCGTCAAGTTCAGGCAAGGCTATTTTCTGCAATGTAACCGCAAATAGATATCAGATTCGATTGAAGCTGGACGAGTCGCAATAGCCCGACATTTGGGGGCGAATACCGCCCCAGGTGCCCCGACCCCATCTATATTCTCCAGAAGGCTGCCAGAGCAACGTACTGCCTCCGTCCGATTGACTTTATATCCAATTCTACCCGGCCTACTCCCTGGCTTGAACTCGTATTCTCGTCATTGACAACCACTGCTGTTCCACCGCGTACACAAAGGTAATCCATCAAGGAAGCCTTTCTTCGCAATATTCTTGTGCACCACCACCCAAGATGACAAACCAGACAGCGTGGACGGATGCTGCTCCTGGAGTGGTGTATAGTGTCCATCTAGGCACTTGGATCAACTGGTCCCGAGGCCAGGTGATGGGAGCTACACTCACCCTCGGTCGGAGGGATGGAAACCTTCTCATTGCATTCACTGCTGTTTTCATTGGAATAGTGACCGAGCGCTTTTGGCGCATCGCTTGCATGTCAGTTGCTTAACCAGTCCTCGACACTGACCGTTCAAAGAGCCCCGGCAAATATCAGGATTCGGATGGCTGCAGGCCTCTTCCCTGATGGATGTTAGAAATGCTGACATTGGGTGCCGCAGACTCTTCTACCGATGCTACTCCACCCCCAAGCCGCGTGACGCACTTTATCACCAACAACAGGCAATTCTGCGCAATTCAACATGTATGTAACCTCCCTGTAGGAGCGATGCCTTTTCCCTTAAAAAAAAATTGTGGGATGCACGACTCCTCGGATAATTATGTTGTGTTCTGCCAGTTGAGGTTCATGACTGATATTGATGACCGATGTACAGCGCCAGTGTCTGCCTTGTGGACTCTGTCGCAACTCCTTTGGACGTGGCAAAACATCGCCAAGCGTTGCTTCACTCGAATTTTGCCAACTCTTCTGACGGCTTTCCTCTGTCTCTGTGCTTCTACTGTTGCAGGAGGCTTCTCTTCATCTATATCGTCCGGGATTGGCAATGAAGTACTACTTAATGGAACTTACTGCGGCGCTGTTTCCAGAGTCTCAAGTGACCCTGAGTCTCGCCACGTTACTGATCCCTACATCTCGCAGCTGATTCATTCTGCTGCAAGTTATGCAGAGCAATGTTATTCATCCGCTACGCCCGGTGTTTTTGATTGCACGTCTTTCGCTAGAGGTCGCCTTTCCAGTATGGTTGACAACAACGCTGTTTGTCCTTTCCGTAACGACACTATCTGTCGGAGCAACATCTCTAATATACGCCTGGACACTGGATATATCGATCTCAACATGGACTTGGGCGTCAATGCCTCGCCTGATCAGAATCTTCTCTTCAGAGCGGTGTTCCACTGCGCGCCGTTAGCAACACAAGGCTACACCGAATCAATAAGGGGACTGAGGGACAATTTCACCAGTTACAACTATGGCTCAGATTTCTCCAGCGACACCGCCCCTACCTACATGGTCGAGAGTCTCGAATCACAGTATAACAGGCAAAACGAGAATACTTTCCGCGGCGAAGGCAGGAGCCCGATTTTAGCGTAAGCCTCCTTTGAACTCCCGAGCACTTTGTTTTCCGACTGAGAGACCGTATTCCGTGTCAGTGTAACGAGTAATACGGTGTTCCATCACGAGGATTATAGGGAGTACGAGGGATTCGCCCCGATTCCTGCTCTCTTCCATCCTGATGGGGACACTCATATCGTTTTCCTGTCCGGAAATGGGGTGGGGTTTTATGAGAGAACCAGCGACCCCTGGTACCGTGCAACTGTGCCAGGTGACAGGGTCGTCTCGCCCGGCATGGCTGGGGAGAACTCTTTATACCAGCCAGAGGAGGCAGCCTCACCCATGGGCTGTGTGCAGCAGTTTCAATTCTGCAACCCCTCATTGCCAAACGACACTTGCGGTCCCCTTGCCAGCTGGGGCGATGCGCAAGTCGAAGCAGCTCCTCACTTTGGGTTGAAAGAGGCGGATGACTACGACAAAGACCCTTCTGAGAGCAAAGCCATCGGTTCACGCTATATGTGGTTACTCGAGGTTCTAGTGGATGCGGACGTCAATGTCGGTGCCGTGATCAAGACTCTTGGTCCAAATGCTCTGACTTCGTTGAAATTCCTCAGCGACGGGCTGATGGGACGGATCCCGGATAATCAATGGCAACTTGATGTTACCTTCTGGTGGGCCACATACTTGGCATCTCTTCAGGCGGCGGTTGTGGATGCTGCTCTTGGGCCAACGGACCCAGCAACCGACCCTTACAAGGTTGTGCCATTTAACACACACGTGCGAGATATGTGTAATAACCAGGTGAGGAATCCGATCCTGCGAGTTCTTGATCGCAATCTGACTAACATCCTCGCAGAAGGTACGCAGCGCCAAGTATATATCATTCAGCCTCTTCGGCCTCTATTTCACCTTGGTCGCCGGCGTCCTTATCATTGTGATTTCTTACGTCTTGGAGCCCATCTTCGAGTGTCTTTACAGCAGGCGGAAGTACAGAGAGCACACATACCTCGAGTGGTCCGCATCGGAGACGCTCCAGCTCCAGCGCATCGGATTCCAGGGGGCTGGTTCCGGTGCGTGGTCAGGATACACAGATAACATCCCCAGGACCAAACAGGCCGAGGCACTTAGAAGCCTGGCGTTGGAATACCCTCTGGAGGCTGACGACAGGCATGGCGGCAGTGGGAGCCCGGAAAATACGAACGGCAGCACGACTGAGGATGGTGGTACAGACGGTCGGGATCAGGAGGCTGATGTGGCCTCCTTGGATGACCTGCTCGACACGTCACAGGAAGCTTCACAGGTTGGCTCTGATCCAGCATTGCATTAGCCAACCGAGTAAGTCACGTGCAGTATGATGCAAGTGAGGCAACAAGGACGATTCTTACATCTCGATTGAAGCCGGCCGAGGATGGGCTGGAAGACAGCTAGCATCGTAATACCGACGGAGTAGGCTAGAATTGGCTGCATAGGCTATAAACCAAGCGCTGCGAAGCTGAGATGGATTTGATTTGGCTTGCCGGAGGTATTTCGAGAGGTTTTTGGCATGGACTTTAAATTGTTGTTTATTTCTAGACCCCTTTCTAGACATGACTTGAGGATATAAGAATTCTGTGGTGACTGAGCCCATATAACTCGGTGTGGGGAATGCTGCCCTGGCCATATTCGGATCAAGTCGACGTGAATCACATGCAAGCTGCACCCCAGCCGCTGGTGAGATGGGTGGTGGGGTGCTGATCAATTGGCTTCCTAAGAAGTCTTGCCTGGACCTGCAGTGCTTTGCAGGCGACGAAGGTGGCGATACGGTCACGCAATCACGGCAGAAAAGTTGAAAGATGCTGAGGCTAGCCTCAGACATGTGATGCGTAATGTGTCTCGAGTAAGTACCCAGCCAGATAAACAAAGGGCAGCTTAAAATACTCATTGACTGTTCGCAGTCCTCCCGCTGCTAGCCGTCGCTCGGCTTCGCCGCGGGGCAAACTCGAGCCACCTTCCCACACCAACGTCCCCGTCTCTGCTGCTGAGATTTCACCACTGCGGCTTACCAGCCTGCTTCTGTTATGTAACACATCATTTATACTGACTAGCAGCTCGACCCACGGGTTCCCGCCCGCCTTCTTGTCCTTTCTTTTCTCACCCGCCCTTCTCCCTCTGCCTTGCAAGCAAACTTGCAAGCAAGCCACCTTCGCTCCCGGCACTGACCACCTCGGTCCCTCCAGCCACTCCTAACCTGTTTGTCACGCCTGACTGTTCGTCCACACCATGGCGTCCACGAATGGATCTACCATGAATGGTGGTCTTTCCAGCGTTGCTGAGCCGCTGCTGGAGGCTCTGGGCGAGGTGGGCGACGAGATTGGAGTCCCAGATGCCACCAAGCTGATCGGCCACACCCCGCTGGTGCGCTTGAACAAGATTCCCCAGTCCCTGGGCATCAAGGCACACGTCTACGCAAAGATTGAGTTCGTCAACGCCGGCGGCAGCGTCAAGGACCGCATAGCCCTGCGCATGATCGAGGAGGCCGAGAAGAGCGGCAGAATAAGGCCCGGCGACACCCTGATCGAGCCCACCAGCGGAAATACGTGAGTACATTGCTGCTCCCGCCTTCGAGCACGCCGGGAAGATCAATGTCACGAGGGCCACATGCTGACTGTGTCTTGGCCGGCTACAGCGGAATCGGTCTCGCACTTGTTGGCGCCATCAAGGGCTACAAGACCATCATCACGCTTCCGGAGAAGATGTCCGCCGAGAAGGTCTCCGTCCTGCGCGCCCTCGGCGCCACCATCATCCGCACGCCCACCCAGGCCGCATGGGACAGCCCCGAGTCGCACATCGGTGTCGCGAGGAGGCTTCAGAAGGAGATCCCCCGCGCGCACATCCTGGATCAGTACACCAACGTTGACAACCCGCGCGCCCACGAGTTCGGCACTGCTGAGGAGATCTGGGAGCAGACCCACGGTAAGGTGACGGCCGTCGTCGCCGGCGCGGGAACAGGCGGCACCATCACCGGAATTGCGAGGGGCATCAGGAAGCACAGCAAGGACGTCAAGATCATTGCCGCCGACCCGTTCGGCAGCATTCTCGCCCTGCCTGAGGCTCTGAACCAGGGCGAGCTCGCGAATGTATCGTACAAGGTGGAGGGTATCGGCTACGATTTCATCCCCGACGTGCTGGATCGTGAGATTGTGGACAAGTGGTACAAGACAGAGGACCGCGAGTCGTTCATGTACGCGCGCAGGCTGATTGCCGAGGAGGGTCTGCTCGTTGGTGGATCTTCCGGATCTGCTATGGCGGCCATGGTGCGCGCCGTGCAGGACCTGGGGCTCGATGAGAAGGACACGGTGGTTGTGGTCCTCCCCGACAGCATCCGAAGCTACCTCTCCAAGTTCGCGGACGACGACTGGTTGGCCGCCAACGATCTCCTGCCGTCCATCAACGGGGCCGAGGTCGAGACTGCCGCGCAGAAGAAGAGGAGGGCGAGCGATCCCTACGGCGGCGAGACGATCAGGTCTCTCAGGCTCAAGCCTGTGACGAGCGTCCTGAGCAACCAGGCTTGTGCAGACGCCATCGAGACAATGCGGGATAAGGGTTTCGACCAGCTGCCCGTTCTGACGCCAACGGGCGGCAAGCTCGTCGGCCTGGTGACGCTGGGAAACCTGCTGTCGTATATCTCGAGCGGCCGCGCCACGGCGACCAGCCTTGTCAAGGATGTCATGTTCGACTTTAGCAAGATTGACGAGGTGGTCACGGACCCCAGGGACATCCTCACGGCCAAGGAGGCCGCGAGCATGAGCAAGAAGCAGAGGCGGCACTTTGTCGAGATCACGCTGGATACCCCCCTCACCATCCTCAGCAAGTTCCTCGAGTACAACAGCGCCGCGGTCGTGACCGAGGACAAGGACAACGGTGAGGGCAAGAGGCCCGTCGCCGTTGTCACCAAGGTCGACCTCCTGACGCACATGGTGAAGAAATCCAAGAAGACCCCGGCCAACGGGAGCCCTGCCTGATTAAATTGGTGTTCCTTCGTTCTCAAATAGCATTGTAAAAGGGCGTTATCAAGGTACCCGGGTCGATGTTGGGGTTTTCTGATCATCAGCATAGACGATTTCGGCGCCGTCTGGCCTAGTCTCAAGATCTACGGGCTCCGAAAAGGGCAAAATATAGACAGGACAGTCTAGGTTCAACCATACAGAATGGCGCCATTTATTTATCGAGGCCTTGGAAATAGCATCCATGTGACATGATGGTCAGAATGAACATCAAACCAGTAGAGATTACTACCATGCGCGAGGAGGATTCAAACATCACTGGCATAGGCTCATTGTATGTCATTGGGCGTGGTATGGTCGTAGCAATTATCATTAATTAGCACGTTGACTAGATCTTGGCGTGCTTCCTATCTCCCTGCCACGCAGATATCCTGCTCCCAATCCAGCTCCACCACGCGTCGACACCGGGGCCATCACCGGTGATGCTCCCGCTGATGACATCGACCTCTGTGTCAAACTCGCGCATCTGGTCGAACTTGAACTCTGCGCTCCCGTACTCGCCCAGCCAGTCGTCGGCGTCGTCGGAGCCAGCGCCGAGATCCCCGCCGGCGTCGGCACCCGAGTCGAGCAGGCCCTGGCTCCTGGTGCGGCGTATGCGGCCGAGCTCCTTCTCGAGGCTTGCGCGGACGAGCCTGGCGGGCAGGGCTGTGAATAGGTCTGCCTTGTTGGCGGCGACGAGGACGGGGATGGCGTAGGGGGCCTTGCTGGTGGCGGTGCTGCCCATGCGGCGCTGCAGGGCGAGGAGGACCTCGTACAGGTAGGAGGCCGTGTCGGCGAGGGCCTCTGGCTCGGCCAGGGCGGCGGCGTCGACGACGAAGACGACGGCCTTGAGGCGGGCCGACTGGGTGCCCTCCGGGGTGAGACGCCCGTGGGCGTAGTGGCGCAGCTTTCCGTGCCCCGGGGTGTCGACGAGCAGGAACTTGGAGGCGGTGGAGCCGCCGGCGTCGAGGTCGTCGCGGAAGGAGGAGGGGGCGCCATCGCCTTCGGAGACGGCGAGCTCGACCGTGGACCAGGTCTGCGAGGTGTGCGTCTCGGACGGGGTGCCGCGGCGCTCGAGGAGGGTGTGCAGCGACGTCTTGCCCGCGCCCGAGGGCCCCGCGAGGAGGACCGAGGGGAGGACGGTGTAGGCGGTCGACTTTGTCACCCAGAGGTGCATGAGGACTGGCACCAGGAGCACGATCAGCGCGCCGACGACGAAGACGGGCGCCGAGGGCGTCATGATGAGCTCGATGAACTGCCTGAGGACGTCCATGGCGGGCAGTTGGGTCGGCCGGGAGTTTGTTTTCTTTTTTTTCTCTTTCTTTTTTCTTTTCTTGGTGAGACCTGTCCTTGTCGCCTTGTTGGTTGTGCTCGGCGACGGTGCTCAAGGTTGGAGGACAGAAGCTGGGTCGAGGCTGCAGCTGGGTGGATGGACTAAATACAGATGGCCTGTGATGCCTGGCTGTCCTTGGTGGCACCCGAGGTTCCTTAGTGCCCCACCGACTAATCAGGCCGTCGTGGAAGACAAAGGCTTCCGTCCGGTGGGTTGTGGTCGTATGTTAATAACAAGTCGTATGTTGACGAGGCTGGCCTAGAGGATCCATCATCCAGGCGCAGCAGATTCCAGGTTGGACGTACTCGACCGACCTCGACAATGAACAGCTGGACGAGCCCATCTGTTATCGATAGCGATAAAAGCATGGCAAGGGTTGAGTCCGGGCTGGCGCTAAGATAATATGCAGCAGCGTCGACCTCCCCAGCTCCCCTTGCCCATGCAGCATAAGTAGCAATTACACTAATAAACTAAGTGTTGGCTGTGTAGATCGGCTGGTCTGTTCTGGCGAATGGACGAGGGTGCTTTGCCCGCCTCTCTCTCTCTCTCTGTGCGTGCACTGCCCATCCCAACTCCAACCCTTCTTTTCAAAAACTCTTGCCGGCTTACCCATCCCCGTCAGCTTTCCCTATGGTTGTATTCTTGCCCCATTGATTCACCCGTCCAGAGTCTGTGTACTGTTGCTGTTCTTTTGGTGCCCCTGCAGTCCGTCGCGCATTGCCCGTCCCGAGGTTTCCTGAGCCCTCGACCGGTCCGCCACCCCCGGCCGATTTGTCTCGAAACCGGTTCCCCAGCCGTGCCCAACACCAACAGGCGGGAGTGGCTATCGTCGCGGGCACCCCACGAGCCCAATCTGGACCATCAAGCGGCCGTCATGGCCACCAAGGAAACCCACAGCTCCGGCGCGCCCATACAGCCGCCAGCCAAGAGCGCAAAGGCGGACCCCCACGTCAACTCGGAGCTGGAGCTGGGCAGCTTGCCCAATGGCAACGCCGGCGGGAATGGCAAGGGTCATGGCAGCGTGGACACGGATATAATGCAGATCGCGAGGGTCGGCGATATACCGGCGATGGAGGCCTTGTTCGAGACAAAGGAGTACGATGCGACCTATGCGGATGACGAGGGTATCACTGCACTACATGTATGCCAGCACCTGCCGCCGGGCACGCGGGAACCCAACGTGCCACCCCTCGAGCTGACATGTCTGCCTCTCTTTCTCTCTAGTGGGCCGCCATAAACAACCAGTATGCCATGTGCAAGTTCCTCATCGACCGGGGCGCCCCCATGAACAAGAAGGGAGGGGAGTCGGTCGCGACACCGCTGCAGTGGGCGGCCCAGCGCTGTCACTACTACACCGTCCACCTGCTCCTGCAGCACGGCGCCGACCCCTTGGCCACCGACGCCCAGGGCTACAACACGTTGCACATAAGCACATTCAACGGAAACGTGCTGCTGCTCACCCTCCTTCTGCACACCGGCATCCCCGTCGACGTCCTCGATAGCTACGGCCACACCGGGCTCATGTGGGCCGCCTACAAGGGCTTCCCGGCCTGCGTCGACCTCTACCTGCGCTGGGGCGCCAGCGTGCACGCAAAGGACGAGCAGGGCTTCACCGCGCTGCACTGGGCCCTGGTCAAGGGGAGCCCCGGCTGCGTCCAAAAGCTCATCGAGTACGGCGCCGACCGCTTCGCCAAGACCGAGACGGGCAAGACGCCCGCCACCACGGCCGAGGAGCTTAAGACGCTCCCTGCCTGGCACAAGGCCCTCAAGGAGTGCGGCTACGACGAGGACGGCCACCTCATCACGCCGAGCTTCCCGGGCGCCAGCTACCTGGTCAAGGACAGGAGGGGCTTCGTCACCAAGTTCACCTTCCTGTTCCCCCTGGTGATTGTGTGGAGCATGCTGGCCATGCTGGCCGCCTTCCCGGTCTTCGCTGGGGTCCCCATATCACTGGGTGTTGGCTATGTGCTGCAGGAGATTGCGAAGCGGGTCTTGACCTTTGCGCCGCCCGACATGCGCCAGTTCCAGCGGACGCCGTGGATGGCGGGCATCTTCTCTGCATCTCTGTTCCTTGTGTCCCTGAGATGGTTCCTCACGGTCTTGCCCGCCACGACGTTCAGGGCCGGTAAGCCCCCCCCCCCC
>NQMI01000160.1:0-46404 GCA_002270565.1 Stenocarpella maydis
TGGTGTTTTTAAATTGATTGCAGCTAGTTCTGAGTTAATTGGGATAACCGCTAGGGGTATAAGGGCTCTAGTAATTACATTATTATTGTTTTTAGCTACCAGTTGTAATCTTTTAATTTTTATTTGGTCTCTGGGCTAAATTCTTATTGCAGACCAAGCGTTTCTGATAGTAGTCTTCTTAAGGGCTATTTCGCGTGCTTTTTAATAGGTATAAAGAAAGAATTCCTTACTGGATTCCTTTATACTATAGGTTATAGCTAAGAGGGCTAATTACTAATGATATCTCTGCTTTAAAGAGGAGAATGTACTAACGTTGAGAGGCTAAAGGATATAGGATATATAGGGGGGAAGAAATATAAGCTAAATCTTTAATTTATAGTAATACTATATAAAATCTTTAGTAGTGTGCAAGCTGTAGCTATTAAGAAATAGAACCCTCCATTATTTAGGATCCATAGGCCGGGTATTTAGCTTGAATAGCTCCTTTAGCCATTATAATCTAATAGAATTATTAGTCCAGCTGTTCTCTAATACGTTAAATTGCCAGCCTTTAAATAACTGAAGGTCTGAATTGTTTGTGGGGAACTATTATTATTGCACGGATTTGCTATGGAAGATAATAAGTGGAGGAATCACCTGGCCCGCCCTATTGATACACTCAATTCCTGTGTATTATATGCGAGAGACGGCTGTTTTCTTAATAATTGAGTTGACTGCTAAAGACCCAATAACTAATTGATTATCCCCATTGCCTTCCTAAAAG
Organism: Stenocarpella maydis; assembly: GCA_002270565.1. Lineage (NCBI taxonomy): Eukaryota > Fungi > Ascomycota > Sordariomycetes > Diaporthales > Diaporthaceae > Stenocarpella > Stenocarpella maydis. The sequence continues at coordinate 764 of NQMI01000160.1, forward strand.
CCCACCTTATTAGCGTTATGCTAGAATTTAAGGGGAATATCTTAGAGCTTTGGGAGGTCCAGGCGGTTAAAGAAAATATTAATATTCTTATGTTGGTACCGTTTGTGCGCTTATATTCAATATATACGGCTTTAAGGGTCTTTATAGCTGGATTCCTCTTTAGAAACTTCTATACCCAATTAATGCCTATAGGTTGGTATAGAGTAGTGTTAGGGAGCCTATTATTGATGATTCTTATAGCAAGGCGCTAGAGAGTAATGTGTAATAGGGGGCGGTACAGATGGCCCTACGTAAGGGACCATTTGGCTAAAAAAGACTCCTGAATATTACTTAGCTTCTGAAGAGAGTAATTGAATTCCTCTTGGGATTTTACACCCAGAAGGCGGCGGTATAGGGTATATTGGGAAATATAGTGGTCTCTAGCTGCTTGCTGTTGAGGAATGCCATCCAATTAACTATTTATAGTAGCAAGAATTTAATTTGTAGATGCGAAAGATATATTGAGCGATAGAGAAAGAAAAGATGAACAGAATGGTATAATTTTTGAGAAGATATCATCTTTATAGAAGTCAGAATATTGAAATTCAATAGGAGGTGGTCACGAAAAGGGGGGCCCTGACGGCCGGTGCGCGAGGGGGTTGGTGCGTGAGTGGGTAAGGGGACTTATTCGTCCAATATTCCAGTAAGTACTGCAGCTTGAATAGGAGTGGAGAGCATGCAAACATTATGTGGCCTTTGATTGGTTCAAACTTTTGAACCATCTGGCGTGTGTGTGTTTTAAGATCCTGTCTACACGTGTATAGACTATTCTGGACGAATAGCACAGACTTAATAACCAATCAGCGGTTGAGATTTTCAGCGAACCATCTGGGCAGTGTGGTAAATTCCGTTCACAGAATATTCCGGACGAATAGCAACATAGCTTAAAATCACAGGACTCAGAGTGAACTCTGGGCAGACAGAGCTGAAGATAAAGCCGCCACAGACTATACCCAATTAGCAAGTAGGTCAAATTTCTGGCTGCAGGTCGCTGACAATGTTGTACTACACTACCCGTGAGGTTCTATTTAACCCGTCCTCTTTACTCTTAAAAAAATGAGGCGCTGGGCGTTTCTTTTCCTTCTTGACCCCACCACACACGTGCAAACAATAACTCAGACGTTGCTACCTCAGCTCCTCTTTACGCACTCACCAGCCGGTAACTACTAGAAAATGAGTGGTGTTCACGACCCTTTCCTCCTTGCTCTGTTTCCTTCTGAAGAGAAATTGATCCCGACACACGCTACTACCAAAGATGAATGGGTGATCGGCGCTGAAGCACAAGGCAACAATACGCTTTTTGACACGCAGTGGATTCAGTGCTCGTACCAGATAAGCGGGGGGTATGGTCACACACCGAGATACATCTATTACGGCCTGATCGCCTTTGCCTTGTGGCAGAGGCGCAAGAACTGGTTAGCGGAGGCTGCGATGGCATCCATCATGGTATACAGTGGCTCCGCCGCAATCCACGCCCTCATCCTGGCCGCAATAAGGGAGAAGATGGCCCCGAAATCTATGATTGAGAACTACGAGATAGTTCGTGTACAAGGCATCTCAGCAAACGGCACCGCATTTTACTGGGACGAAAGCCTGGAAGAATGGACCAAAAGCCGGCTTGACAACAGCTTGTGGCTACCGGTGCTCCCGATGGTTTGGGATTCTGACGTCGACGCAACCCTGGCTATAGTGGGAATCGCATTCCTGGTCCTTTTGCCTATGCAAATATGGTCCACAGCGTTGCGGAACTATAGAGTGAAGATCGTTATCTGGTTGTGGAGTGCCCTGTTGCTAGTGGGCATGGTTTCTGGTTTAATAGCGGTGCAATACGTCGCCTTCTGGTCCTTCCCCCAACTGCGATTTTGTCCACATGGTGCTCACGACAACCTCCCTCTAATGAATGATGGGACCCAGACCGTGGGTGGAGACTGGGACGGCTATGACTGGTACCATTGGAATGCGACGATCGAGCGGCAGTTCATGTCTGGGAACAGCACACATGAACTGAGCAATATCTGCATCTACCCCTGCTTTGATTCCAGCTGGCCACTCCGCGATAATACGGATATCATGGTCGTGGGAGGGGACTTCGGCCCCATGTCTGACACGAACACATTCTTCCTGTTACTAATACTGTGTTACTTCTTGGTAGCATCTACCGGCCTATCAAGCCTGACGATAGCCATCCTGACCAGCCTTCCAGATGGCTGGACAATCTCTTGGCTTCGTGCCCCCTCAAGTCAACTTTCGAATCAGCTCTCGAATCAATCCTCAAATGAAACCTCGAATCAAGAAGCCCTGAGACTGGGCTTGAATCAAAATGGCTCGAAATACCGCTTGATGCCCGAGCAGTTGAAACTGATTACAGCAGCCTGGAAAGATCATAGCCTTCCTCGGACCAAACGGGTCTTGCGACTGCTTCTTTCCACCTATTTTATCAGCATTTATTTTTACACATTGTTTGTCAGCCCATTTGTGGTCCTCTTTTTTGTTGTTTTCATGGAGTGGGCGATTTGGGAAAGTGATCCTGGTGGGGAGACTTTTCACCACGTTGGGCAGTGGAACACAATTATTGCGTTGGCATTAGTTTTCGTGGCTGCTATCATAACCCACTATAGTCCACCACCTGACGAGTCAGGCAATTCTGAAGAGACGGTACGTCTTCGTCAGGTCTCATGTGGTACTCAGATCCCTTGATATTCCTTGTTGGGAAGAATGGGTAACTTGTGCCTGGGATTTATGGAATGTGTATTTCTGGAATTTCGATTTATTCGGGTAGCCTGGTCTGTTTTCTATCAAATGTGAAACAATGAAGCGCCTGTGATTGCTACCGAGTTTGGAATTAATGGCAGGGGATGGCTTCTCTCCCCCATGATGGCTACCTAGGTAGTATCACTTCCACATGCACAAGGTGTGGCTAACTTTATAACTCGGCCTAAGGCATAGCGATCCATGCAGGTGACGCCTTAGCCATGTCTCACGTACTTAGACACCTAGGTAGCTAGCGAATGGTCATAGATTTGGTCCTTTGTGTTACCACGCTGAGTAACATCTACAGAGATGTAAGCTAGGTACTCAACATAGACCTTGCCTCTGCTTTCATCATTCGATCAGCTGCTTAAAAGGCCACTGCTAGCTGTCCCTGGCAGCATGGTAGTCTGTGAGTTGCAAGGACTGTTGTTCGACAGCAACGAAAGGAACCCCACCAGTTAAGCATTCGAGATACGGCAACTTCACTATCAAACGTTACAATCGATGGCTGCTTCCGCAAATGCTACCAGCTTCGAATTTTCCGACTTGTTGTGGTCCGTATTGCGACTCGATAAGGTCAATCGGCCCTGCCAAGACTTCGACGTCGAGCAGTATGTTGCAATCGGCAGGGCGAAATCCATTTTGGGAATCACCTTCTTCTCTGGGAACAATATGCCAGGCTACGATAAGTGGGGCCGCAACAGTACGGAGGAATAGCTGGCGCCTGCTAAGGCTGTAATCTGGTGACACGTTGGAATGGGATGTCTCTCTGCTTGAGTCGCCAGAATACACGATTTATTATAAATATCTGTAGCCAAGACCTCGCCTGCTCTCCCTGACGCTCTGCCACCGTTGATCATCTTGCAATAGTTACCCGTACAACACCAAAAACCATGGTGCAATTCAATTCGGACGTCGTGGCTGCTGCTGCCGCTGCCCTCAATTTCACCCAGGTGGCACTGACCCCCCCTCTGAACTGGATTGCCGGCCGCTCCTTGTTCCCATCTCAGATCATCGCTGGATACAACGCCGATTTGGACGAGTACTCTGCCGCAGAGTGGTCTGCATACATGCTTGACGCCTGCAAGAGCTTTCCGGCTTGCACATCAGCCGATGGTTTCCAAGGTAAGCCCACGCCTAGCAGTGGGTCTAGGAACTGGTAGATGCGGCTGCAGTTGCTCATACTGACACGCATATTAGCAACGAACAGCGGCAGCACTGGTGGTCGGTATTGGTTTGGATACGTCTACCGAGGCGGTCCGACGGATGAATCCTTCTATGTCCGTGACGAGGACGTGACGGATGCATTCGTGTGGACTATCGTCGAGTAAAAATCCCACCGGTTAGGGGGAGGGAGGGGGGGTTCTTAATAAATAATGAGCGACATGCAGCGTCCAGATTGGACCGCTGAGATGGATAGGCGTTGTTTTGCCTCAGCCACTGACTGCATTTCCTTCGGCAATCGGTCTGTCCAAATATGCGTCCATCAGTATTAGTTAGGCGAATGAACCCAAACTGCGCCAATGAGCATTTCTTAGGGAATTCCTGATTTCCAACGAGTGACGATGTGGTCCTGGCATTATAGAGCACTTGAGACTGGTTTGGGACGGCTTTTTCCACCAGAAAGATTATGCTCACGCAATACTGGCTCATCCAGACCCAGGTACGCTGGTGTGAGCGACTGGCATTCTTATAACTTTCTGCTTTGGGGCTATGGTTTAGGATAGCCCAAGCCAGGTTGCATTATTATCGTATATTCTATTCACATCTCTCAGCTGCCACCATTAAGGCTCTACTTGCGACGCCCTCGACATATTCCACGCCCATCAATACATGCGGAGTCCGGGGCGGGCTACATGTTCATCATCGCAGCAGCACCGCCCACCAGCGCCCCGATCATCACAGCACCAGTCGCACGCGCAGCCTCGCCCACCGTCACGACCGGCGGCCTCGTCGTCGTCGTCGGGCGGCCCGTGCCGCTTGGGCCGGGCCCCGTCTGGCCTGGGCGGCTCGTCCGCCGCGACTCCGAGGGCCTCCCGGTCGGGGTTGGCGGCGCCTCAGGAGGCTGCGTCTGGGTGGGCTCCTTGGGCGGTTCCTTTGACGGCCCCCTGGGCGGTTCCTGGGATGGCGGCGGCGGCGGAGGTGGCTGGACTACCGTCTCCGTGGGCCCGGGGCGGGACTCGGTGATGGTCTTGGTCGTCTCCTGCCCGGGCTGCGTGACCGTTGTCGGCTGTGGGCGCTCCGTCACCGTGGTGGGTTTCGGCTCGGGCGGCTGGGTCGGTGGGACCTCCTCGGTGTAACTGACCGTGACCGTCTGGCCGACGGTTACCGTCCGGGTCTGGCCCTCGCTTGTCTCGACAGAGATGATCGTCTCCGTTGTTATGGACGTCTTCTCATACGGAGGCTTGTGCTTCGGCGGCTCCTTGTCCGGTGGCTTTGGGCACAGCTCTTTGTGCAGGAGACAGAGCGTGTCGGAGGGAGGCAAGGCAGTGCCGTCCGACCCAATTGGAACGGGAGCTGGGGTGGGAACTGGGTCAGGAGGCACTTGGGCCTGTGCCTATGGCTATGAGCTTTTGGCCTCTTGATCTTACGGGTATGTCTGGGAGACTCACTGTAGCCAGACCGCTGAGGAGGAAAATGATTTGGACAACGTTAGTGTGCATCCTGCCAACTTAGAACGAGTGTAAGTACTATTATTGCCTGAAAACTGCCCATGAATTCTGAGTCTGAGTTAGTCCTTGATTTCCGAGGAATAAGCATTCTTATACAGATGAGCCGCTTTCATCTGGACCCAGTAATCAAGCATCTGGGTGGCCACCACCCAGCAATTGTGACAACAGCCAAGAGCTCGAATCTTGGCAACCCGTAATAGTGTTACACCTGAACAGGATGCATCCAAAGTTAGAGAAACGTTGTAAATATTCGAAGCAGAGTGGCAGTCGATCTTGCGACCTGGGCTCCGTGGCGCGGCGATGTCATGCGATTGCAGCCACCTCGAAAAGCTAAATAGCAACAAGTAATGCAAGCTCGCTCTCATGAAAGCCGCATCTGGTAATTTCAGCTGACATGTCAAACCGGCCTAGGCTGAAGCTGTTCGTCTGAAGTGGCCAGGAGATCGTATTCGCGGGAACCAGCCGGGACGGGAATCGCCAGTAAAGTCTCCGTGTTTCGTGATGGCCTCAAGTGCAGGGCTGTAGGTGAAGGCGGTTCTAGTGCCATCCTATGCGCCCCGTATGCACAATGGTCAAACCCTAGTGTGATGTAGCGTGGGACAATTTCTTGAGGCCATGATGGGCCTGACCTCAGCCTTAGCGAATTCGGTGTAGCTGGCAAGTTATGATGGATTCGAGACTGCCATTTCGACTTTCCCCCTCGGTTTCGCTTGCAACCACTTGAGCGATGCCGGGTCAATGACGCCGCCTCTTGGCATCTGGCAGCCTCAGGTCTTCTCAGCGATCTCACAGATGATCTCGATCATCCTGTCCGGTATTGTCAGGAAAGGAGAATGGCCCGACTCGACTCTTATGACGTCGTCATAGCACCCCACTCCCACGAAATAGGCCTGATACTCTGGAGGGAGGGCCAGGTCGTTTTCGCAAAAGATATAGGTCTTCGGAACTGTCATGTCCTGATCAATGAACTTCGGGCGGCTGTTCCAGTTCATGTGGCTATGAGTCTTCATCATAGTGGGCCATGACTTTTCAATTTTCTCCTTGCTGAGGCCATTGAAAAATGTAGGCTTCGCGCTGTCCATGAGGTGTATTATGCCGTCCTATGCTCGTGATCAGCTGCTGCGTTCTTGACCAGGCTTGGTGCCATGAGCCTCACCTCGACGTAGTGGAATTCTTGCAACGGTGTGTCATTCCCATTCCCCAGGAAGTTCTTCCCTCGCCTTTGGTAGGCCAGCCCGCAGACATTAACATAGTGCCGGATCCCACCTTTTAAGTCACACTCTGCTCTTTCGCTAACAGACTCGCCCTCTGTGCAGTGGCTCGCAGGGAGAGTCCCGGAGCTGTGGGCCACCATGATCACTTCCCTACCGGCGTCTAAGAGCGGTTGAAGTATCTCATTGATGACCTCGACGTCGTCCACGTATGTGAGGTCGGGATTCGTCCCCGTTGTGGGTAGCGCCGGCGCCTCCACGGTGAATCCTTTGATCCTTAAGATATCCAATACCTCCTGGTAGTGGACCGGCTGGTAGAAGGCGCCATGGATCAGTAGGATGACGGGTTTATCAATAGCCATGTCTGCTTTGGTGCCCTTCCGGTTGCTCACGCCGCGTTAACAGTCAGCACGAAGTAGGTCTGCCCACGCCGGTGCTTGAGATTGTTGTTGCGTTAGGGTTGCTTTATTAATGATCCAAAATCTGACTCTACAGACCCTTTGGAAGTGGTTATCGTCGTCGTTTTTTCTCTTACATAAACGTGAGACTCGCGGGTACGGCGGCACGAGCTTTGGCCACTGCAGTTTTGATCCGCTTGAAGCTCCGCTGCCCGACGACGTGGTCCACGCTGACACGTGCCAGCGAGATGTCGCGGCGGGGNNNGGGGGGGGGGGGGGCGAGGTGACTGGATTGGTTGTCTTTTGAGCCTCCAATATCACCGGCGTGCCGTGAATGAGATGCTCAAGGCAAAGGTCGGCAGTTGTTGGGGTCAGATAACTTAAGGCTCATCCTACAGAACTGCACACTGACAGTCACGCGGCGTGCAGGGCGTGGCGGGACCTCCCGACTCCAGGTCTCCAGCTCGACTGACGTGTACGCGATTGTTCCACATTGCAAGATCCACCCCTGAAACTCCCGAGGTGACAGCTGCTGGGTCACACCCATGGATGCGACGTGGGGTCGCGCTACAAGGTGTTCTGACTGCAATTGTGAGCAGACGATCACATGCCAGTGAGACCGTGAGTGAATTCACATGGCCTGTTCCGTGTGGATTCAATAAATAGTTATTCAAGATTCTGTCAACCCTCATCCGTGCAGCCTCCCGCCTCGCTCCAGCTTGCCCAGCCTGTCGACAATGCTTGGTGCCACGAAGCTAACATGCTGAAAGTGACCAGACCCAGGCAGATTGTATACATGACCCTGTATACATCATCTGCGGCTGGCCCTGCTATGAGCTGTGTCGAAGCAAGCATGGCTATGCAGGCAGTGTACAAGACACCTGGGACCAGGGAGAAAATGGTTCGCAGTAAGTAGACTCGAGATGGTGTTGAGATGCGAGCCATGAGGGATGATGCAGAGTATCTGATGGTCCAGGAGCTTGGGCTGCAAGTCTCAGCGCCTTGGCCATCAAACCATATTGCAAGTTCTGTTGTAATACTCACGTCGGATCCCGCACTGGGATGGCAAGCAGTGAGGTTCGAACCAGGCTGAAGGAACTAGCCACCACAAGTACGTAGGCCCAGGAATATAGGAGTCGGCACTGAGAGTAGTAGCGGTCCCACTCCATCTCATTTTCCATCCGAGACTCGCCAGGTTCTGTGATGTAATAGGAACCACACTCGTCCTCGCTAGGGACTGTCAGCCCCAGCCAGTCACAAGGTAGAATGGTATCAAACATGTTCATACCGTAGCTCGTCCATGGCTAGCAGTGCGAAAGACATGACTATTCCAGCAACGACGAACATAACCCAGACTGTTACGTTACAAATGAACAAATTCACTTGCAACATACCTTTGCACGATTGTTGACGCATTGCCTTCTCTAGGATGGCGCTTCCCCGGTGGTATGTAGCTCGCGCGTGTGGTTGGTCTACCGTGTTTAGTCACGGTTATCCTTGTCAAATATCAAGGCTTTATTCCGGCGGGATGAAACCTTTCTGTAATTAGAATCATCGTATGATCTCATGAGTTTCGTATCATGTCATTAGACAGTCGGCTTGTTCGCAATGTCATCAATACATGTGGGCTGAAACCAAAAGACCCAAGTTCTTGAATTAAGTGAACAAGAAGTTAGCAGCCTAAGCTAGCCACAATTTAACTAACTAGTTCAGCGCTTCAGAAAACGCCATCAGGGCCTAAAGCAGACTACTGCGTCATTCATAATGAAACACGTGGAGGAAGTCTGGCAATTGATAGACATCAATAATACTGATGCAAACATCGCGGACGGGACAGGAATAGTAAACCCCTTGCATGTGTGAGTCAATGAGATGCAAAGAGAGGCTGAGAGCGACCACAGGTCTTGGAAGATGGGTTCGTGGGCGTGGCTTCAATTTTTTTTTTAAAAAAAAAAAAACAAAACCGGGGGGGGGGTTCCGATTGGGGAGATATTGCGCACGTGGACGAAGAGGGCCAGTCAAACACAACAAAAGGCTTTCAGTTTCAAATATTCGATGATAGAGCAAAGTAGCAGAAAGCCGAAGTAACCGTCCAGGATAATACTTTGTGGTCAACTATCAAGATTGTAGCGATATAACTTAGATACTATGTGTATTATGCAGGTACGGCGTCACATTCCGGTCTTAGAGCAGAGTAGTCGATTCTCTTGGCAAAGATATATTGCTATCTGATAGTAAGCCGTACTTTACCGTGGTTAATTCGGCATTTACAGGTGCCGGAGGGTACGCGTATGCCTAAGGTGTCACCGGACCTGCCTGCATGTCATCGCACAGCAGATCAAAGCGTCAAGACTCAACATCACCATGGTATATCAGCTGGGAAATACGCAGTGACAATCCAAAAAAAAAAATCCAAAAAAAATCGCCATACCCGGAAAAAGCACTACCAGGCAGATACGAAGACGATAAGCAGCTCCCCTATTGGGGCCGGTCTGTAATAGTTCCAAATAGTAAACGGCTCCTCTCTGGGAGTAGTTTGTTTCAAAGAACTGTGTACACACGGCTCACAGGAATGAACTGTGTAGCGGGGGAAGGGTGCAAAGCCCCTAGCCATACTACCCAGCCCAACGCCTAGGTCCCTTCCTCGAGGAAGGTAAGTATGCTAGCTAGCCCCAACCAGAGGGGTGAAGAAATCCAGGGGAAGGGAAGGGAAGGAGAGGAAGAGATGTCCTTTAAATTAAGATAGAGGTCAAATTCTAACAGACTTCATATATATAAAAAGGAACCAGGGAGTAATTCTGAGAGGGTTATTCTAACCGCCGAAGTTTGATATGCATCGCATATCGTAATACCCATACCCGGCCAGTGATGGGAAACTATCAATAAAAATGGATTGCAAATGACCAGTCCTGACTCAATAAGATTGCCCATCGGGCTCGAGCCGCTTACGCCAAGAGATTGCGCGGTTGTGCTACAATAATCATACTGCAATATCATGTTGGATAACACGTTAGGTATATATGTACTTGGAACATGATCCACTGGTATTGTATCCCACCCATCCACGCCTAGGTGAGAGAATGACAATTTTTCATTTTCATTTCCATCTTCTTCTCCCTTCTTTTTACTGGTTTTGCCGGCGTCTTCTTTCAACGTGGCGATCATGCAGCTTGAAAAGCATCCTCCGCTGGTATCTAAGTTCTCGCTTGTCAACAACGGCCCGGTCATGATCCCGTTCCAGCAATGGCGCGGTGGAGACACCAGGAAGGGTCGCAAGGCGACCGGTGATCATCTCCTCCAGGACCCACAAAGGTCAACAAGTTCACACAAGGTACTACGGTGCAGAGAAACCCATTGGTGCCATAGATGGGAACACTCGCATGTGTACGCAGGCGCCCAGTCGTGAGGTTTTACCGTCCGAACATCGGCTGTGACAAAGCAGAGAAATCGATCTAGCATGCATGCATGCATGCGGGCTGGCCGTGCATGCGCGAGCTATGTATGGGCGAGCGACAGGGGGCAAGCTCTCCTCATTCGGAAGGCCATGGACGTCCCGAGAGAGGGTCATGCGCTGCACGCTAGCTTTGTGTCGCGTAAGGCTGACTGACGACGAGATGAGGTAGATACATCTTTATCCAGGGGGACATTCGATGACCGGGGCAGGTGCAGGGTGGGCTTCTTCTCGCCACGGCATTGGGGATTCATGTCGGAGGGGACTCGGAGTCAATGCTGTCAACGCTGGGGTACGGGATGGCAGTCGGTGAGAGAGGACTTGGGCGGAGTTACTCTCGCACTCTTGCTGAAGAATCGAACGCCGTGTGAAGAAGACGACTCGAGCCCCCATGCACGAACAGCCTTTGAAACAACCATGGCATGTCCGGGCGGCCGTGTTGGGGGGCGTTTGGTTTCATCCAAGCTTGCATCCTTGCTGTCTGACTGGTCCGAGATGGCTCCCGACACTTCATCTGGCAGATGGTGCGCCGAACATTCTGCGCTGCTGACACGCCGGAGCCGTGCGCCACCTTGAGAGCTCGCGCACGCCCGTCCTACAAGATAGCACTTGAGTCTGCCATGTAGACAGATGCAAAGAACCGGTCGTGCCGCCTCGCCGAGCGAGCGGTCAACTGGGACGGAGTAGGCGTGTCGGGACTCTGTTTCCGCTGCGCGTTAGGCTCTACAAAACCGCAAATGCTCGGACGGGGCCAGCTCTGAGGTCGCACACCTCCCCGTCCCAGACGTTAAGTACCACGGTATGAACTTCCCCGCCCATTATTGCTTTTCCCAACAGATTGGACAAATCACTGTGGCTATGTGGGCCCAGCACGGCCAATAGCACATGTATCTACAGTACTGTGTAGTAGTTAGTGTAGTGTAAGTAGTGCCCAATGGGATTTCACGTTTGGGACCCCAGGGGAGGTGCACATGGCGAGGGGGGGGGGGATGGGATTACGGAGCTGTGCCGCAGATCATCAGATCATTCGACGATAATAAGAAGCATAAAATCGCAAAGGCCGAGGACGGTTGACGAGGGAGATCAGGGCCGGGGCCGGGCGGAGCGATGCCGTGTTAGGAATCTGGATCGTTTGCCAGCGCTGGAGAGGGAAAACACAGTGGAGATTCCCATGCTTGCCGAGCTTCCAGGTCTTGACCCCATTCGGGGAAACCGGGGCGGGCAGGGATGAGAAGCCGCCAGGGTGCCAGCAAAGAGGCCCTGCCCTTCAGCTCTGTTGACCGACCAGCCGCCTGTGTAGTGTATATCCATCAGTACTACCATGTATCTGCTGTGGACAGTACGGAGCAGTGTAGTGTACGTACACTACTCATACCACCCACCAGATACCTGCATACCCAGACCCAGACCCAGACCCAGACCCAGCAGATCCGGGCCTGGGCCCAGACTGGGTCTCGAGGGCGATGGCGGAGGCGATCCGAACTGTCCACAACTCATACCACCCACCCTCAAGTGCTAGGTGTGTACACTATTAAGTAGATTCTTGTTATTATTAGTACTGCACACCGGTCCCACGTCGACACCACGCTACCCGGGCGCTCACTCGTAAACCTCATTTGTATTCTGGCTCTCCGTGCTCGAGCAATCTGCAGGGCGAGATTGCTCTTGTCGTGGAGCCCATCCCACCACCCAGCCAAGCAGCTCAGCCAGGCGGGAAAGCATCAGTGGCCGTCAAGCGGGCGCGAAGAAAACAATACCCAACAGCGCTCGCGCGCGCGCGCACACACACACACACACTCTCTCTCTCTCTCTCTCACACACACACACACACTCACACGCACACACGCGCGCGCACGGTGAACCCACCCCGTGCCGTTTCTTGCCCTGCCACCCCCTCCCCCCAGCGGACCTGAACCCGGCTGGATTTCTCGTGCCTGGCCTGCCTGGCCTGCCTGGCCTGTGCCTGTCCAGGCCTGCTCTGCTGGTTCATGTATATTAGTATGTGGCATATGCGTGCCCGTTCTCCTGTGCGCTGCGCTGCATTGCTGTGCTCCAAACCTTCAGGCCTCAGCCGCCGGCCCAGAACCTTTGACTCGGGGAGCAGCCCAGGAAGTTTAGATTCATCTTGCCCGGTCTTCACCAGCAGCCAAGCGAGACCCTTAGGGTGACATCACCTCCAGCCACCGCAGTCCGGGCGTCCTGCGAGGCGAATTACCACTGCCTGATGCTGCAGGGGGGGCTCGGATATAGAGCGAGACGACAAGAGACAGGATAATAGGGGCTGAGGTCGAGGCAGACTGGCATTGGGACGGACACGGGGGAGACACTGATACGTATTTGTCTGTCATCCCCAGCCAAGTCCCGCGCCCGTCTGTATACCACTACACATACACATACTTCCAAACCTGCACATCCGTCCAGGACCTGTACTACATACACACCCACACACACACACAGACACACACACACACACACACACACACACACACACACACACACACCCCCTCTGGCGATCCGGCGTCCCCCGCCCTGCGGCCCACGCGCCACTGAAGCATCTGCACTGCGCCGAGCCACTCGGACGGAGCACAGGGTCGTCGCCCGGGGGCAGAGCAAGAACCGAGTCGGCCCCGCCCGCTGGGCTGCCGACCACGGGGGCTACTGCGCATCCGGCCAGGCAGGCGATTCGGGAAGCCCGTCGTGTTCCACAGCGGAAGCGTGCAAACGGGCCCGCCCGCCGGGATCGCGGTCCCGTGTTTCCAAGCTGAAACGGGGCTGTTCACACGACAGCGGCTTTCTCACCAACCACGACAACTCGCTGGCGCCCACACGCTCTACTTACTAGACATCACAGCTGCCCACAGCAGCATTGGCGGCCGTGCTAAGACGAGGAGGGGGTTAGCGACGGGGCTCGTTCTGTTCTTCTGCCTCTGGCCCGGGTGCCTGTTGTGCAGCGTGACGATGGTGAACACTGGGAAGCCCTCACCGGGCTGCTTTGCCTGCAGGTCCAGGCGGATCAAGGTGAGTGCGCCCGCGAGGTCTCGCCCTCTCCTACTGTCTCTGTTCCGAACCCCGTTCCGCGGCGGCCCAGATCGATACATGTCCTCGTGACACACCCCTTCGCCTTTCTTGCTCGGCCCGGCCACCTGGTACATCTCAAGTTGGCGAGCACCGCCGTCCTGACGCCCAAGCAGTGCGACACAACACGGCCCGAGTGCAGGAAATGCCGGAAGAGGGGCTGGAAGTGCCCGGGCTACCGGGACCTCAACGCCCTCAGGATCGTCGACGAGACCCAGAAGCAGTACACGCGCTTCTCGGGCGACAGGGAGAGGGACGAGGACGGGCAGGGCGTGTCGCCAGGCAAGGACATCATCATACGGCAGTACGTGCCGCCGCGCGGGCGACGATCGCCACCGCCGAGCGCCACGACGACGACGACGACGACGACGACCGGCTCCAGCAGCAGCAGCAGCAGCAGCAGCAGCAGCAGCCCCGTGTCGGGCCCGTACTCGTACCCGTCGCCGGTGTCGCAGGCGGCGTCCTCGCCCCACAACCGCCCTCGGAGCCCGCTCGGCAGCCACCACCACCACCACCAGGCCCCGGGGCTGCTGTCGCCGGCGGAGATGGCGATGCCGATGCCGCGCTGCGTGGGCACGCCCGTGGGCGAGCACGTCTACAGCTACTTCCTGGCCAACTTCGTGCAGGGCACGTCGCTGCGCAACCACGGCTACCTCGACTTCCTGTTCCCGCTGCTCGCCAGCGAGCCCCCCGGCGTCAGGGACCACCCGCTGCCGCTGGCCTTCTCCGCCACCGCCATGATCGCCTTCGCCGCCCGCCAGAAGGTCCCGGAGCTGCTGCCCAGGGCCGAGGCCACGTACCTGCGCGCCCTCGAGGCCACCTTCCAGGCCATCGGCGACCCCGCGAGGGCGCGCGACAACTCGACCCTCGCGTGCGTGACCCTGCTGACCACCTTTGAGGTATGTGCCTGCTGCCGCCCCCCCCCCCCCCCCCNGGGGGGGGGGGCGGCGGCTGATTCCGAGCAGAGTAAGTGGTCTGGATGGGGATCTACATTCGCCTGCACGCATGCGTGGGCGCCATCCTGGGCGACTAGCGTTCCAGGAGCAGAAATCATTTCATTCCCACCGCGTACACACGAGGCTCGCGGGAAGTGAGAGGCCGAGGCAGGCAGCATGGCGATACCCCTGACATGCGCTCAGGCCTCTCTAGTAATAATATAAAGCTGAGATGCTACACTACATAGGTACATACTGTGCGCCCTCGACTCCCGAGCACATGCCGAGCGGGCCCACACATGGCTTGCTGCGCTACTGCTACCTAAACCAGAGCGAGCCATCTCGACCTGGAGAGATGATGTTCCGCAGATCATTACCGGTTCGGGCCCCCCCCGGCAGTATTAGCCGTCAGCCCAGCAGCCCAGCTCAAGTGAACATGGCCCAGTGTCGCACCCGCGGCGGGGAAGCTCGGGATGGGCACGTCTGCACGTGTTGTTCTCGAGACATCTCCCACACACCACATCATAGCATGTATGGTGTACTTGTGCTGCAGGAGAGCCCGGCCAGTGCTAGTGTGCTCGGCGGGTAGGTTTGTCTTGTGCACCTCGGCAGTCCGTGTCACAGCTCTCACAAGGAACTAGCCAAGGTCTATTGGTTGTGTGTTCAGATCGACAGCTGACTCCATGTACATACCGAAACCAGATAGTCCCCACGTGACCCGTATGCCACCGTAAATGCCTCATATGCTGTAATACATGCACCTCCCATCCTGCCTCTGCTGCCTTGTCGCCCAGGCGCCCGTCCTCCCTGCCCAAGTCACGTGAACAGCCATCTCTCCAGAACCGACCAACAGCAGGGCCGACCAGCAATGGGGCGGCAAGCAATGGACCGACAAGCAACGGACCGAAGAGCAATGGGCCGACAGACAGCAGGACAAGGCCCAGGACACCCCGGCGCGGGCAGCCCCCGGCATCGTCTCCTCCTCAGCCGCGGGCCTTGCCACCGTCCCCGTCGCCCGCGGCAGCAGCCTTGCCTCTCCCCTTGCCCCCCATGCGTGCCACCATGTCGAGCGGCCTGAAGCCCCGAGGAGCCGGCGCCGCAGCGTCGGCACAGCCCTCGTCGGCCTCGCCGGCGGCCCCGGCCCCGGCCCCGGCCCCCTCCTCCTCGGGCACCTTGCCCAGCATGCGGGCCAAGATGGCGAACAGCTTGAAGCCTCGGGGGGCCGCCCTGGGGGCTGGTGCGGGTGCGGCACCGGCGTCAGCCGCGTTGGCGTCGCCGGCGGCGGCGGCGGCGTTGGTGGCCGCCTCCTCCCCCCCGCGAGGAGTGCCCACCTNCCCCACCCCGTCCTGTTGCTAACAATACTCGGATTCCTGGTCCATCCGGGTACATGCCGAGCTCGCCCGTCCGTCATACCCTCCTCCAGCATGAGGACAAGCGCGACGCCAATGGCAGACCTGCCCGAGCTCGTCCATCAGGAGCAGACACGTAGCCACGGGGGCCCAACAGCAGCACCCTCGTGGCTCGTCCCAACAAGCCACCCCGCGCCCTCCATCCCCCATCTCCCATAGCTCTCGCTCCCCCGCCACCTCCTCCCTGGGCAGGCAGTCAGGCGAGGAGGTAGCGGTGGCGAATCTGCTGACCAAGGGAGAAACCAAAGCAGGCCCCGACAGCCCAGCGGCTCTGCCCGCTCATGGGTTATGCGCTCCTGCGGCCGGGGGTACCGCAGAGCCTTGGCTGTCCTGTGCTGCACATCTGCAGGCATCGCAATCGTTAAGTCGCAGGCTTTGTACGTTTTCGGCTGCAAGGTTCGGGCCCATCAGGTCACACCTTGCCCAATCTGTGCACAAGAGCGACCTGGGGTGGACAAGCCCAGATCCGACGCCTGTGGCGTGATGCTTGCAGAGGTGTTGGTGCTGTTGACCAGCAGCCAGCCTGCCGTCGCGCACGAGACGTCGGTGCAGACGCTGCAGCGCATCAACCACGGCCTGCCACGTCGCGAACGGCTGCAGAGCACAGCGCGGCGCCGCGCTGGGTCGTCGCTGCCCTCTGATCTCTGTGGGTGACTTCAAAATAGGCCTCCTGGTGTGGTGGCCGGAAGCCCGTGCCCCGAGCCCATCGCGAACCGTCTCCGCGGGACTCTGAGGCTGTCCCGAGGTTGCTTGTGCCACCTTGAGGCCTGGCCGCCCGCGCGACATGTGCAGGCCTGCAGCGCCCGCCGGCTGTAGCCGTCCTGGCCCGCCGTCGCGGTGTCCCGTTGTCTGCCCGCTGTGCGCTGGCATGTTCACCACTGCCGACATTGTCACCGCGGGTGAGGCGAGGGGCCGCCTCCGGGTGAGAGGTGCCCCAGCCGTGACATCGAAGCTCGTGATGGTGATCAGGGCAGGCTGCAGCGTGTCCAGCCAGGCTGGGATCTAGTCATTGTCTCAATCCGAGGCGGACGGGGGGTGGGAATGGGTGGACACCGTGGATGAGATGGCAGGTTTTGAAAATGGACGTCAAAAGACTGCTGAATAAATGACGACACCCCTGCCGATTGGTCTATTTTTCTCCGCAGCCGACGCTTCCATCATTGGGTGGTTTATTAACTCCGCGCAGCATGTGTATTAATGAATATTCATGGCCAAGACTCGACCATATTTACCATTTCTTGCACAATACTTTCTGCTCTCATCCTCGACGTCCAGCCGCACTGTCATCTCATCTCCAACCAACCCCCAGGCCCACGTGAATCACCACCACCTCGAGGAACACGCCCTCCTCCACACTAGCTGACCACCACGGAGCCTCGGCCCTCAGAATAACTGCCGCAGTCAGGAACGTGGACAACCACCACCCACCAAAAAAAAAAATAAAAAAAAATTAGCCACAGGCCATCATCATGCCCAGCCCCTGGCCCCACGGCGCAAGGTGCGCCATCTCGTTCACCATGGACAACCTGGGCGAGGCCCAGGCGGTGCACAACGGGTCCTGGCCGGCCGGCCGCCCCCACGGCCAGGACCCCGCCGTCCTCGAGACCCTGCCGCGCATCCTGGACGTGCTGGAGCGCGGCGGCGGCGGCGGGGCCGGGGGCAGCAGTATCAGGGCGACCTACTTTGCCGAGGCGTGGAGCCTGGGCGCCTACCCGGCCGCCGTGGCGGACCTGCGGCGGCGGGGCCACGAGGTCGCCTGGCACGGGTTCCAGCACGAGGCGTGGGCGCCGCTGTCGGCGGCCGAGGAGGAGGCCAGCTTCGCGCGGAGCTTCGGCGCCGCGGGGCGGGCGGGCGTGCGGTACCNACTCATCTCAGACCGCCCCGTCGCCACTCACGGCCCTGACGTCCTCCTCCCGCGGGAACTTCTCCATCGCTGCGCGGAGCTCCAGCGGCCCGGCGTCCAACAGGTCCCCGACGGTCCCGTAGGGCGCCTCGACGCCCACGCGGTCCTCCTCCGTGTCCTCCTCGCGCACCCCGTGCGGGATGAAGAAGACGGTCCTCTCAAAGTCCCGCGCCATGTCCTCGCTCTCCTGGCTGCTGAGCGCCTTCTCGATGTTGACCAGGTCGAATCTCTCCACGTCCCGCATGTGCCGCTTCAGGTGCTCGCCGAGCTCCCGCAGCGCCGCCCCGAGCCTCTCCTCACCGCCGCCCTGCCCGCACCCCGCCGCCCCCGAGAGCCGCCGCACCTCCTCCCGCAGCCTCGCCGTCTCTCGGAGCCTCTCCTTGGCCGACTGGTTCCCCTGCTGAGCGCGCCGCCCCGTCCCGGGGAAGACGAGGAGCTCCCCCGCCACGATGTGCCGCGCGAGCTCCCACGCGAGCCGCTGGCACAGGGCGCGGTGGCGCTCCGGCGTCGTGGGAGACTTGGGCGAGATCAGGGACGCGTGGATCCGCTCGAGGAGGCGGTGGTCGCTCTTTATCACGTCTGAGATGTAGCGGATCCCGATGGTTGGGATCTTTGGTGGTGACGGCATCGCGTATGGTTGTGGGTCTCTGTAGGGCTGGTTTTTGGTGGGTCTCTCTGTGGGGGTGGGGTTCTAGGCTCTGGGAGGGGGGCGGTGGGAATCGTGAGGTGAACTTCTTTTTGGCTTTATAGTTTATCTCCTTTTCGTCATGGGGACAGCCCGTAAGTTGCGATCTGATCGTGGGTCTAATAACCTCGAATATTCTAACGTGTCATAGCCGGCCCTCAGGTCGCTCGTTCAAACAGCCGTCTTATATCTCTCCTATGCCGAAACATATCCCAGGTCGGCCAGATGGTCCTTGCAAGGTTCGGATGATGTACCGGCGGCGCAGTTGCTCCTGCTTGGGCGTGTAGCGTGACTTGTTGATGTGGAGGTGTAGCCTCAAATCGCCAAATAGCTGAATGGAATGGTTAAGAAACCCGCCTGGGCTGTCAGCTGAGCACCCCAGATGGTGGCAAGCCTATAGGATATGTATTTCTGGTGACTTACACCGGACCATTTCCTCCGGCCAAATAGAGGCCATCAATAGGCCGCCTACGTTGGTCTTGTAGTGCGACGACATCAATCACGTCAAGATGACGTTGTATTTACCTCTTAAAGGGCCAGAGGAGGGCCCCAAATTGTGTGTGACTTTGCCAACGCAGCAAGGGGGGCTATTATTATTGTCAACCTTGATGTCTATCCCTGCCTAATGGTCGTGGCTGGGCTGAGCGAGAACACCATGACTGATCGGCCGGCTAGCCGGGTGGCATCGTCCAATGCCAGTGCTCCCCTTGACTAAAGAATGTTTCCGAAACGGCTCCCCCAACAGGTTTATTTGCGCGCACTGTTGGTCCATGGCCTGCCAACAACGCGAAGACGCATGTAGGGGACCTATCACTTTGCGCTAGGCTCCAAATCTCCCGATCAAGCTGTGGAGCGTGAACACCAAGGTTTATAGTGATATCAGCACAGCCGTTCAACTAGCACGGTAACCATCAGGCATGGATTGGTCCGGCAGCAAAGATGTTAACTAAACGGTGCCTGCGATGGGGCTCGTACGGCGTCGGCGAGGCTTTGCTGTTAGTGACGGTCGGGTTATGAGGCGTAGAGAGCGCACATTTCATCATCGTGAATGCAGAGCCGCGCCATGAGAAGCATACCGGGTGGGGTCACATGCGAGAGGCTGCGCCTAGGCTTTCTTGGCAGAGTACAGTCAACAGTATACTATGCGCTCGTAACTTATCGAGAACCTCCAATATCTGCCCTAGCCGGGATCTGGAGCCTCTCTATTTGGAGGGGCGCGCCTCGCCTGTCTTGCCGGTCGGGATGTTGAACAACACCACCCTCTTCTCCTCGCCCTCCTTGTAGTCCGCCAGTCCCTTGTCCACGCGGTAGTAACCCCTCCTCTCCAGCTGGACAATGTCATCCTTCTTGAGGCTGGCGACGTTCTCGTCGCACCACGCCTCCTCCATGCTGCTTGTGTCGGGGTTCAGGAAGTCCTCGAGGTTGTCGTCCTCCTCGAGCTTGTCCTTGGTGATGAGGTAGTCAAAGTCCCACAGCTCGGCCGGGACGAGCGTGGTACCCTTTGTGGACAGCCATGTCACCTTCTTCTCGGTCTTCTTGACATCGCCCGCCAGGTGGAGCTCGAGCGTCGCGCTCTTGACGGGCGATGAGCCGTCGATGGAGCGCACAAAGGCGTTGCCCCAGGTCATGAGCGTGATCTCCTCGTCAGGCTTCATGGCAGCCAGATCAGCCTGGTCCAGCAGCAGCTCGTCTGAGAAGACGACCTGCTTGGTGCCGACCTCCTTGTTCTTTGGGTGCTTGGGCTTGCTCTCGGTGACGGGAGCAGCAGGGGCGTCAGTGCCCTTGACCGTGACCTTGACAGCGTCCTTTTTCAAGATGGCCGTGAACCGGGGCGCGATGGGGTCGATGACCTTCTTGTTGTTTGCCCAGAACACAGTCCAGTCCATGGTCGTGACGTTCCGGCTGGGGCCCTGCTTGATGATGAAGTCGCGCAGGGCCTCGACAGTCATGCCGCGCCTGCGCACACCACGGATGGTAGGCATGCGAGGGTCGTCCCAGCCCCAGACCTTGCCGGTGTCGACGAGCTTGGCCAGCTTCCGCTTGGACAGGAACGTCTTGACAAAGTTCATGCGCGCAAAGTCCCACATGTGGACCTGGCGCAGCTTCAGAGTGTCGATGAACCATTGGTACTGGGGGTTGCGGTCGGTATACTCGGTCGACCGCAAGGCGTGGGTGACGCCCTCGTAGCTGTCAACAACAGGGCAGGCGAAATCGTACATGGGGTACGCCTTCCACGTCGTGCCAGTTCGGTGGTGCGCATCCTCGATGTTGCATCTGTAAATGACAGGGTCCCGCATGGCCTTGTTTGGGTTGTCGTACGACACCCTGGCGCGGATGCACCACTTGACGCCCTCCTCAGAGCCCGCCTTCATCTCCTTGAAGATCCGCAGTGTCTCCTCGATAGGCTGGTCCCGGTGCTTTGACGGGATGCCCTTCCATCGCTCGTCTCGCATCTGCTCGGTGCCCGTGTCATCGGCGTATGCGTGGCCCTCGGAAATGAGTCTCGTGCACATGTCGTAGAGGTACTCGAAGTAGTCGGAGGTGTAGGAGAGGTGGTCGGGGGTGATGCCCATCAGGGCCAGGTCCTCGATGATGGCATCCTGGTACTCTCCCTTCTCCTTTGACGGGTTGGTGTCGTCGAGACGGAGGCGCAGCTTTCCCTTGTAGGCGACATGGCCAAAGTAGTCGGCAAGGAGCGCGGCTTTGGCGTGCCCGATGTGCAGGTATCCTCTAGAATCAAGGTCAGAATTGACGTGGGTTCGAGACTGGCTGGCTGGCTGGCTGGCTGGCCGCCCTTGAACTTGACAACGGCGTAGGGGAAGAGGTGTAGACGGATACTCACGATGGCTCGGGCAGGAACCTGGTGACAACGCCGCTGTCGGTATCTTGCAGGGCGAGATTGAAGTTCCCTCCAGCCTTACTGGCAGCGGCAGTCTTCTTCCTCTTCTCAGCCTCGTCGGCCTTGATGGACTCCTGGATCTCGGGGTGTGTAGCATCGACGAAGGCGTACCACCTTAGCAGGTTGGGGAGGGAGCCCTTGAGGATATAGGCGGCAGCGGCACGGTTGGTACGGAGGGAGGTCCAGATGGCCTTGTCATTCTCTCCGAGCTGGTATCCGTCGAGGTAGGTTCTCAGGACGAGGTGCTTGTCGAGGGCAATCAGATGGGGCTCGATGGTCTTGAAGTCCTTGCCCAGGTCGGGTGTAATCGCCTTGAGCTCGTCTGCCTTCATGACTGTGGTATTTTTTTTCTTGGAGAATTGGACACAAGAAGGCGACAATTGGAAGGGAATCTAGAGACTGAAGGTCAAGGGGGAGAAAAAAAATGGAATTACCTTGTGACTCAATCGGCAAAAGGTGGGAGGCGAGCAAGCAGCAGTCACAGCTGGAGATGCTGGTGGGGTGAAATTTCGAGGAGGGGTCATGCTGGGCTGATTTGGCACCCCCTCCCCCTCCCTCCTGTCTCCCACCTGTCCTGCATTGCCCCTAACCCTGAGAGAGACTCCCATGCGTACGAAATTTGATGAATCTGCTATCAGGACGAGAGCTCCATTTCTGCGCAGGCTGAGGGACGGAAGCCCACCCGTCACCGTCGCAACACAACCCCAGCCCCGACATGGCCTCAATAAACCAATGTCTGGCCCCAATGGCCAGGCTCAGTCTCTCCATACCTTCCAGACCAACAATACAAGCAGCGATACCCCGATACCTCGCCCCGTCAGTAGCCGCAGCCGCACAACAAACGCGAAATGCTTCGGGGCGGCCAAGCGGCGCCAGGAAGAAGGAGAAGAAGAAGAGGCAGTTCAAGGGCTTTAGGGTGGACAGGCTAGACAACATGCAGCAGTTCTCGCTGTGTGATGCGATCAGGTAGGCAACAAGCCTTGTACATATGCGTCGTCCTCCCTGTCGGTGGTGAAGATCGCCGTACTTACAAGCCCTGCGACAGGTACGCACGCGCCTTCGAGGTGGGCCAGAACCCCATCACGACCAAGTACGACCTCGCCGTCAAGCTCAAGACGCTCAAGTCGGGCCCCGTCATCAAGAGCCGCATCCGCCTCCCCCACCCCGTCAAGTCGGACCGCCGCATCGGCGTCATCTGCCGCGAGGGATCCGCCCTGGCCATCCAGGCCCGCGAGGCCGGGGCCGTGGCCGTCGGCGAGGACTCCCTCTTCAACGCCCTCCGCGAGGGCACCCTCGAGCTCACGAGCCTCATCTGCGACCAGGGCTCCGCCGAGAAGCTGGCCAAGGCCAACATGGGCCGCGTGCTGGGGCCCAGGGGCCTGATGCCCAGCGTGCGCCAGAAGACCATCACGAGTAACGTGCTGGCCCTGCTCAAGGAGATGGCCGGTGCCGACAACTACCGCGAGAAGGACGGTGTCGTGAGGATATCCGTCGGCCAGCTGGGCTTCACGCCCGAGATGCTGGCCGCGAATGTCAAGGCCTTTGTGTCGCAGGTCAAGGACGAGTGCGCGGCACTGGAGACCCAGGTTAACAAGGAGGTGCACGAGGTGGTCATGAGCAGCACACATGGGCCGGGGTTCAGCCTGAACGGTGGCTTCAATCCGACCGAGGAGGGTCTGACGCCTGCCATGTTGACCGGGCCGATGTAATGACGGATAAGGGAGTGTGCTGACCTGGTGTCGGTGTTCCTAGCCTGGAAAAGCACGGCAGACATGACGTGGACACACCTGTAAAACCACATTATGAAGACACGTGTATATTTCGAGACATTGAACGGCGTATCGCGCATAATGGGTATCATATTGTGGCATTGCTTGCGACGTCCCAGAGAACACTGACGACGGCTACGACCTCGACTACTTGTCCTTGAGGGCCTTGACTCCCTCCGAGTATGCGCCCAGCAGTCGATACACCCCCAGTAGCCTGATGATCCTCTCCTGCTCGCCGGCCTTCCGTGCCTCTTTCAGCGAAGAGCCCAGGTCCACCAGCAACGTGTTCCTGCACCTCGTGATCCTCTCCTCCATCTTCCTGACGTAGGGGAGGTCCCGGCCGAGGGAATCCGCCAGCCTGACGATAGCATTGTACTCCCTCGCCATCTCGCCCAGCCTCTCCCCGTCGCCACCCACACTGTCATCATCGTCGTCGTCGTCGTCGTCGTCGTCGTCGCCATCTCCCCCCTGCCCCCGCCCAAGCCCATCGGCACCCCCGCGCCCCAGCCTCCCGAGCAACACGCCGCACCGTTCGTCAAGCTCCAGCATCCTCCTCCCCGTCTCGACCTCGCCCCGGACGGCCCTCATCTCCCCGGCGTGCCGCCCGACGTCCCCGGCCCGGCCGCGCACCCTCGCCCGCACGTCCTCGACCTGCCGCCGGAACCCGAGCAGCGCGACGCGCACGTCCTCGGCCCTCTCGCCGCCGCCCCGCAGCCCGTCGCCCAGGCCCAGGAAGGCGGCGTAGTTGGCGTTGACGAGCTCCAGCAGCTCCGCACTGATGGCGCTGCTGCGCTCGCGGAGCTCGGTGCGCAGGTCCTCGAGCGTCTGGTGCCGGGGGTGGTGGAGGTGTGGCGCGCCGGCGGTGGGGGGGTTGTCGGCGTCTGCTGTCGTCGAGTCGGAGGGGAAGAGGGAGGAGAGGTAGGTGGCGGCGTTGAAGTCTGGGGCGAGGAAGTCGCGGCGCGAGAGGGCGGTCGGGAAAGGGAGGGGCGCGTCCGGGTCAAAGTCGTCGTCTTCGTCGCCGTCGCCGTCGCCGTCTAGGGGTCTCGTAGGGTCGTAGTTGGCGGAGCTGGACGAGGAGCTGCTTGGGAGCTGGAACTTTGACCGGGAGCCGCTTGTTGACGGGCGGGAGCCCGGGGCAGTGATTCCCAGGCCGCTCGCCATGGTTATGGGCAAAAGGCTCGCTATCGATGATGGTGGTAGGTTGTGAATCTGGCTTCAATCGCAGCCTGTCGGAGACTCGAAGAGAGGGTGGTCGGCTGGCTGCTTGAAGATTGGCTTGTTGCCAGGTTTGTGTCCTCCGAGGCAAGGGATAATAGGCTCGTAGTAGACAGCCAGGCCGTATTATTGGCCTTAACTGCAGACACTTGACGGGTTCAATGCGCCTTGTCCTGAATGTACCTGCAATTTATGTGCACACGCGCAGAGCTGGCTGGGGTGCCAAGTCGACAAATTGTCTGCCGGAGGGAGTTCCAATTTGGCCAGCTTGAGAAGGTGCAGCCCACCTTCACAGACGCCAGCACCGGGTACACCCGCCACTAAAACAGCCTTCACACGTGTGTCGCATGGCCTCCTATTACTCTCTTCCC
The DNA here is from genome assembly GCA_002270565.1 of Stenocarpella maydis. Taxonomy (NCBI): domain Eukaryota; kingdom Fungi; phylum Ascomycota; class Sordariomycetes; order Diaporthales; family Diaporthaceae; genus Stenocarpella; species Stenocarpella maydis. The sequence continues at coordinate 25,547 of NQMI01000160.1, forward strand.
CACCCTCTTACACGTTAACCGTCTGCCGTATAGACCCGTGTGAGACAAAATCCTAGTGAGACATCCTAGGTCTGTTGTTGATGTTTGGATGTGTTAGAAACAGGCAGTACCACCAGCTGTGCTGGAGTCGATTGGTGTTGCTCCATCCACCACATCTGTGACACCACAAGAGATGGAAGAGTTTTTATCGAAAGCAAACTCATGCCATGAATTAAGGCCAGGAAACAACTTGGGGTGATAAATTTAGCCAAGAATGTGGGCACAGTACAATAATACACTCACCACCTCGAGCCGGCTCCTCCTCAAGCTACTCAACCTAACAACAGCATTTCTGCTTTCCAGTAAATTAACTCCGTCAGAAAACAAAATAGATCAGGGGCATTACTATTACATCACCAAAATGATAAGATAATGCTTTATCAGGAGCAGTTGGGGCTGAACCCAACCAGGCAGACCATGTGCCAGTAGTACCTTGAATCTAATGCTCAACACAAAATCACGGAGCCAAAACAAAAAAAAATTATTCGGTAGCTTCTCTTTGATTAAGCATGTCATCCTTAGTGCAGGGGCCATGCTACTATTAGGAAGTCAGAACTTGTTGAATGGGTTAGGCCACAACCAGGATCGAACTCACATCTTCTCTCACTGGGATGCTGCCTTACTCGAGATACTGGTGGGACCCATGGCCCCTGCTGAGCTGCTGTCTGCTGACCAAGGGGAACCGCTACAGCTGGTGGTCCCCCCTACCCCGCCCGAGTGGTCTGGCCCAGAGTTGCTGGCCTCGCTCCTTCGCATTAATAAAGAATACCTAGAATTGGAGTAGTATCGGAGCTGGCGTGATGTGGTTATGATGACTGGTCTTTTGTTGATAATTAGTATATTATGTATAGGGGACGCCTAGTGGTTGCCAACCACAATGACCTCCACATAAAGGTAATTGACGACATTGATTCGCGCATTACTATAGCACACTTAGGGCGTAATAAGACTAGAGAGCTTGTAAGCTGCTGATATTGGTAGCCAGGCCTTAACATTGATGTGATTTACTTTGTGGCTAATTGCGCCTGTCGCTCGTTAAAGCACTCCCGAGATAAGCTGCTTCTAATCCCCTAGTGTTGCTGGTAGCATCTAGTGATAGATTTCAAGAAGTTGACCCATGATAAACGCAGTTTCAACAATCTTCTTATTATAGTTGACCGTCTGTTAAAGACACCCTAGTGTATACCTTGTACTGACACTTGCACTGCTGCTGATGTGGCACACCTCTACTATGAAGGCCCCTTTTGCGTGTTTGGGCTACCAGAATCCGTTGTCTTGGATAGAGGCCCTTAGTTTATCTCTGCCTTTATAGATGAACTTTACTGAATCTTAGGTATCCATTAGGACCTATCTGCGGCTGGGCACTCTTAATCTTAGAGCTAGGTTGAGAACCTCTATGAATGGATTAATTAGCATTTGTGAATATTTATCAATTACTATTAAGATAATTGGTCTGTAGCAATACCCGCTCTTAATTTTATATAAGTATATCTCTCTTATGACTTATCAGATGGTCTTTTACTATTGGAAGTCTGCTTGGGTTATCTTCTGGCTCTACCTTTTGATTAGGAGAGATAGACTCACCCCTAAGATATAACTAATCCGAGAGAAGAGACATTCTATTGGGAGGCTTAGCAGGTAGCCCTCTATAGGGCAACATTTATAAAGTATATATGGTTATGGAAGAATTGTAAGGGCGTATGGCTAGTTAGGTGAATCGCTATAGGCGGGAACCGGATTTTGGTGTTGGAGACTTTGTTTTGATAATCAAGAAGATATAAATAATGGATCGCCTAAGTGATAAGTTGGATTTCCCCCTGACTTAGTAGTCTTATTGCATTGTGGGCCCTGGTTCTTATCACTCTTTTGAACTTGAAGTGCTGCCCTCTTGGCGTGGCTGTAAAATGTTTTTGCCCAACTGCCTCCACTGCAATCCCCACAACCCCCTTCTGGGATAAGACCACGACTGCCCAGATGCCGAACTAATTGATAATGAGGAGGAATGGGAGGTTGAGGATATCCTTGCTTTGCGGGTGTACTATAGCAAACTGTAATACTAAATCAAGTGGAAGGGCTGGGACTCTGATCTTAAGTAGTACCCTGCTGGCAACTTCAAGCATGCACCTACTGCATTAAAGTAGTATTACGATGTATACCCCGAATATGCTGGCCCATTGTGCTGGTTGGAGGACTGGCTTGATGCCTAGTTGTGGGAGCATGATGCCCCGGGCTATTCGGATGATGATAGACCGGTGCAGGCAGGTTAATAACTGCGATGATCTAGGTGGAAGCGTGGAACTGGGGTTTACCTTGTGGAAACCTATAATGCCGATGAAGGAATCGTGCTGCGGTAAGGCGTGATTGAGGACATAAGTGATATAGACAGCCTAGGGATTTTATGTGATGGTAATGATGATTTGTTGGTACCGGATGGTAAGGTGTAAGTGTGTAGGACCTAGGGTATTGATTTTCCGGAGGAATGGTTACTACCCGGTTTGCCTTATAAGCCCTCCAGGTGACAGCCCTCCGCTGATATGGAAACTGCCATAACCTAGGGTTTTAGGGCCCCTGGTGTAGTGGTAAGTCCCGGGGGTTATCCCTGTACTGACCTGGAATGCGTCAACTCTTAACTGTTAGGGTCGTGAGTTTGATTCACCCTGCTAGGTTAACCCGTATTTTTTTAGAGGGGGGGGGGATATTAGGGCCTAGGGGCTGCTAGGCCTTGGGGGCTGTGGGCCCTTGTTGATAAGGGCCCTGCAGCCCCTGCTGCCTATAAGTAGCCCACTATTGGTTGTCGCCCTTGGCGATTACTTCTTTTTTAGAGTAGGCGACTGTTATCGAAAATCAACGTATTCTACAGTCAACTTTGTGCCTGTGAGCCATTTCGAGGTAGTGCCTGTCTCAATTTTCTATCGTCTGCATCAGGGTTAGCGCGAACTTTTTGCAAATTGGGATGGGGAGACCAACTTCAAATTGACCAAATGCCCGAAGGCAGAGAGAAAGAGAGAAACAAGTCTAAGTAGCCCAGATTAAACCTAAACTGCTTAGCAAGTACAGCCGCAGGACTTGCCTTCCACTTCAAGCCATGTAGGAATAACTTCCCTGATTCGTTCTTGCTCTTGTCCATCTACACGTACCATTTTCTAACTTTTTACATCTTATATGCTTCTCCTCGTGTGCATCGAGTTCTTATTCTAAGTCCCAGGGGACCAAGCAGAGCCATAAGCAGACAATGTCAAACTAGCTACACTTTGTCTAGCCAATAGGGCACCATGTGTCATTTCCCTTCAAGTTGCTGAGCCGCATATGAGCGCAAATCCACAAGATGTCTCAATTCAGGGCCTTATTAAGCAGTACATACCTTGAATGGTTGTTTCTGTCAGCACGCCTCAGGGAATAATGCATGTGTAATTCAGAACTGTATAACTACAGCATGAGAAGAATTGTATTTTACAAAATAGACCTTGGGGCCGCTGGCTCAATTGTCAGCCCTAGTATCTACATTCTATTGCTAGCCCGAAGTAATCGTCAACTCGCTAATTGTTAACTCGCACACCTAGCGGCCTAGGGATCAGCGGAGCGGGATGTATATCTTGTATGCTTCGCGTGCGAGATATGCTGGCCCACTCCGCTTGCGGTATAGCGTTCTGCTACCACCCCGGGAAGACTGGGTTGATGATATCTAGAATTAAGGCAGGAAATCATTATCACTATTATCTCGCTTGCCCTCATCTTAAGTACCCTGGGTGAGCTAATGAATATACTTATAGTAGTAGTCAATAGGATCCTTATCAGCTATGGGGCGGAACTCAGTAAGAGGAAACTTACAAAAGCAATTAATATAGATCAACCTAGACTAGTTGTCTTAAGGGGTTGGCTGCTCTTTATTATTGATATCATTATAGTAGATATAGATTTTCGGGTAAGTGCTGCTTTATAGCTAAGGGTGGCAGCAAATGCTATAGGTTGAACACTCAAATTAGTTGCTATTATTATTACCACCTGGAACACCTATAGCAGCTTGCTGCTAGCTGAGGAAGGCCTGGGTTGGTTGTATAGGGTCTGGGATCTTACTGTAGTAACGCTAGTGCTGGTGCTTACGCTGCTTAGCAAGATGATAATCATAAGCATACTATTTAGCATTAGTATATCCTTTAACGCGTTTATAATGGTGGAACAGCTTAAAGAGCCTATAATAAATGCTAGTCTAGCCTTTAAAGATCTAAGAAGTAAGCTTATTATAATTAATGCTAGAACCTAATATGCCTCAGCTTGGGAGGATTGACCCGCATTGGGGATGTCGGCTATGGGTTGGCAAAGTGCTATAACTATACCTTAGCTGCCTAGTTGGGGACTCTATCTCAACCTTGCTACCAGCAGGTTGGCTTGATAGTAGGGCAACTTTAATAACTTCCTATATAGCTTAAGCAAGTAGATAATACCTAGAAGTAGCAGGCTCCTTATATTAACTGGGTTATATAATGAGACTGGGTGCTAGGCAACGGGGCTAAAGACAAGCCGGGTGCTGGGACTCTTAGCATTTAGTAGGGTTAGCACCCTTAGGAAGGGATATTAATTCTGTAGCTACTCAATAATAAGGTAGAGAGAGGGCGGAAAGGGCCCGCTGAATAGTAGATCCTTAGGACTATAGAGTGTTTAGCAGAAATTTCTATAGATAAGGATGGGGGGTCTTGCCTTTATAGCCTAATAGGCAGACTAATAGGTAAAGCAGTTCTTTACCGGCTGCTTGCTACGCTTTGGGGCAAACTATATAAGGAATTTAATGTTCTAGCAGCTATAATACTGCTTAATAACGCCCTCAATCTTATAGTTATAGATCTCACTATTATTACAAGCATTACATTTATAGGGTTTAAAAGGGTCCTTACTACCGCCCGGCGGGTTGGGAGGAGGAGGGCTAGTAGCGGCTAATATACTAAGTATAGCTATAAAGACTGCAGGAGGATATTTTAGTAATAAGAATTACTTCTAATGATAGGAATCAGTTAATAAGGAAAGAATTAAATATAGGTTAGAGGAAAAAAGTTAATATTAATGGTTAATATTAGTAGGAATAGTAGTATGCAGGAAGTAAATTATCTACAGTAGGCACTAGTAGCTACAGCCCCTAGCTGACTAAGCAACCCAAGCACGCTCTATATCAACCATGCCTCTTTATCATTAATATTATAGAAACTGCTAAATGATATAAATTAACTGTTTTAAAGCAACTTGGTGATAGATTCAGTCTGTTCTAAAGGCGTCCTTTTGTTGTTTCTAGGGGGTTCCCCCCTAGGACCCCCTGCCTGCAGCGCTAAGCCTGCAGCGCCTTACCACGCCTCCTTCCAGCCCACACCCCCTTCCAGCTCGCGCCTTCCTCTTTAACAACAGATGATTTTCAACAACATATCTTCTTAACAATTTCCTCTCGGCTAAATACTTTCAGAGGTACATCATCATTAACCAATCAAGACTCAAGGATTCTCAACGGACCAATCCAGACTCAGATAACTTTCGGGTAATTACGCTGGGTAAGAACGCTACGCAAGCCGCATATCTCACATGCTTCGCATGCTCGATACACATCCCGCTCCGCTGAATAAGTTCATTGATTGATGAGAACGTAAAACCCTACCTCCATTTGCATGGTCTTTGAGATACATAGTAGTCTTCTATGTGCACTAACAGAAGTACAGGAGAAGCGCTGTCTTCCATATCTACACTACTTATTTACATAACATTCGTCCTAACTCCCATATCACCTAGTCTAATAATAACCTGCTCCTAAAGACCTACTCACAACATACCCTCACCCCACTCCCACCCCCATAATTTTCACACCATACCTGCCAACCTTTCCCCAACAGGAGCCAAAGAAAGTCTGAAGCCAGCTCAGTGGCAAGGCGCGGAAAGCGTTCTAGTCATAGTAAGAGCACACTTCGCTGCTACTATACTTGATGTTTTCCGAGCTAAGCGACCACTTGAGAAATTGCGCACACCTGCCTATGGCAGGTAAGCTCCGTAGTTCATCCAGACAGCCAGAACCCTCCCCTGCCTGGGCTGCGCAGCAGCCATGTAAAAATGAGGGGGTTGGGTGGCTTCGGCTTCTTTGTAATCTGATGCAAAGTACAGAATTTTCAAATGAGCATGGTTCGTCTCTTGGCCATTCAGAGCAGTCAACGTATGTCCACCCAGCTTTTTCCGTTTGCTTACCTAAGGATTTGCATATGCCCACCAAGAGCTATAAAAAGCTACACGTATAACTTTATATGAAATTTAGTACCTCATTAAAAAATCTTCCTTATTCCTACTTAGAACCCCCGCTATAGCTCTCACAAATCTCTATTATAGCTAGAAATAGCCTCACTTTATGCTTCCTTTTAGAAAGACCCTCTTCTTAGTTAATATATACCTATTTAGCTTTTTTTATATACCTATCTAAAGATTTACATATACCTACCTAGAGTTATAAAAAAGCTACATATATAGCCTTATATAAAATTTAATACTTCTTTTTTTAAAAAAAAACTTCCTTATGTTTACCTAGAACTCCTGCTTATAGCTCTCTAATATCCCTACTCTACCCCTCCTTCCAAAGGGCCCCTTCCTCCCTTCCTCTCCTTCCTCTAAAGGGCCCCTTCTTCCTAAGGGCCCCTTTCTCCTAAAGGCCCCTTCTTCTAAAGGGCTCTTTAAAGAGAGGGGTTATTTAAAAAGAAAGGCCCTCTAGAGGAAGAAGCCCTTAAGAGGAAGGACCATTAGGAGAAAGGGGCCCTTAGGAGGAAGGGGCCCTTTAGAGGAAGGAGAGGAAGGGAGGGAGGGGCCCTTAGGAGGTACTTAGGAGGAAGGGGAGGGCCTCTCTAAAAGGAAGCATAAAGTAGGGCTATCCCAACTTTATATAAGGCTGTATGCGTGGCTTTTTATAGCTTTGGGTGGGTACATGTAAATCCTTAGGTGGGCGTATAGAAAAAGCTGGGTGGGCATATGTTAACTGCATTCAGAGATAGACGTACGCAATCATATTGCTGCCAAGGTAATACAGCAGATAATATTACAGTATTGCCCAAGCAGGCTGTAGCAAAAGGGGCATGTCTGCCTAGCCCAAATAAGCCACACAGCCAAACCGAAACCTTGTATGTTGTAATGCCTGTGATGCGGCCCGCGCTGCCAGATCAGGCAGTCATGTGTACTGTAGCCCCTGGCTGAGAGCCTGGCTTAGGGGGCAGCGCCGCAGTGGCGAGCTGGGCGCCTTGCCGGGACAGCGTCCCTCTGGCCAACCACAGCTAGCAGTTACCAGCTGCGTGAATTTCCTGTGCCTAATCTAGGTCGCGCTGCCACACCAGGGTTGCACTCAAGGCTGGCGTGATTTCCCAGTCTGCAGGTTGAAAAGGAGAACAACGCGTGTGGTGAGATTCATGCCTTAGGCAGCCACAATACTGGTATACGGCGTTCGCTCGGGTAGCTATTACGCGGGGTGTAAGTGACCGGTTACCTGGCTGCAAAGCAAATCCCTGACACCAGTCACAGATCCGAGACTAGTCAATAATATACCTCTGCTGCAAACGATAACCAGTCACCCAGTATCTAAAGCCGAGGAGGAGGGGGCGTAACTGTTATCAGCGGGCTAGGCGATAACTGGTCACGCATGAGGCAGACGGCCTCAAAGCTGCGGCCTTTGACCAGGGTTGCGGCTATATGACTGGTTTAGGGAATATAGCGCTTACTGTTGCCTTACGACCGGTCATGACGCGCTGGGATTTGACTAGGTGAGCTCACGGCGAGAACGGTAACCAGGATGTACAGCCACAACGGAGATTGGATAGCCACTCTGGACAGCAGAGCGATAACTGGTTGTCACGAGAGGCAAGCGGCCTCAAGCCGCGGCGTTCGGTCAGGGGCTCCAACCGGACAAGTGGTTGCCAAATGCAGACCAGGGCCCTGTAACTCATTGACTGGTCACTCTCTACATTACAGCGATAGAACTCGCAGGAAACAGGGCTGTAGGAAAAGTACCTGAATGCACTTATAATTGGCCGTGCCCCCCCTTTATTCTCGTTTCAAATAAAGCAGCACTCGCTCGTACTCTGCTCAGTGCTCAACACGACTTAGCTTCTAACTTCTGCCTCCCCACTGTCAACAGTATAACAATCCTTGTGACACCTTGAAAAACCAGCAACATACAGGGCCTCATAGTCAGCAAAAGAAGTGCACGATGTCCATAGGGAAGATCAATGCCTCGCTTGTTGGTGGTCTCACGCAGGAGACTACGCTTGCGCTGGCGAACCTGAACTTCGACTTCGCGTTGTGCAAGATTGAAGCGCCTATGGAATACCAGGGTCTCGGTGAATGTCTTTCGAAGCGGCGGCGTGTGGCCGCTGAGAGTGGCAACGAACACATTCTCGCGAGGAAGCTCGGTGCCCTATTTTCACACGCGTTACCAGCCACGCCTAACCTCGTTCGTGCGTACGGGAAGCGCGCTACCGAGATCATCCGCGAGTCTTCGAAGCGAGAGTCGTCGCTAAAGATGAACAATGGAGTATTTGGGGAATGGACCGGACCTGACGCTACGAGTATTTGGGCGGCTGCGACGTCTGGGTCAGGCGCCATCGCAGCTCACCTTCTCGCTTGTATGCTGGCAAGGATGTGGACGGCATCAGAGGCCACAGCTGTCTGGGAGGAGATCATAGAATCGAGGAAGCTTGAGATCGCGAAGTCAGATCCAGGAACTATGCTATGGCAGTCCCAAGAGCTTGCTGCCAAGATCGAGGCAACTAGAGACCAAATCTCTAGATGGGACTCCAGTGCAAGAGCGTGGCTAGAAATCGCAGACAAGGCGAGATTAAAGCAGCAGAAACAACTCAAGCTTCTTGTTGACGACGCCGGTATTCCAGTCAACCAAGCCACAACCACATATCGGAGTGTTATGGATGCTTGGGCTACAGCCCTGTCTACCGTCGAGAAATTACTCGACGGCGTATCTCAAAGTATCATTGATGGTTCAGTCATTCTCGCTCTAACGTCATGGCATCTCTTTCCTGATATGTTTGTCGTTGGTGCTGGTCACAAGGTCATCCAACAGAATGATTTGTTATTTCCGGAGGGAACAGTTATTACCCTTGGTCAGTCTTCCAGGCCCCCTGGTGCGACAACTGACGGCGTATTCTGGTCTCTGCCGTTGGCCTACTTAAAGTACTATGGGGATCCAGTGATTCGAACCCGAATGCTCGGAGAAAGTACCTCTCGTCTTACCTTCTCAGAGGTTATGCAAGTGGTATTAGGATCTATGCTGGCTGGATGGGGTGATTACGCCCGTGATCCTGGACAGTGTTGCGCCAACATCGTTTCTCTCGCAGACTTTATCTCTACGAATCGGCATCAGGATCCTATCCAGCCTCGATCATGGATTCACCTTCTCGGTGAAGCTGCAGAGTCATTCTTAGCAGAAGCAGGCTCTATGCAGCCACATCTGCGGGGTCTCACCATGAGAGGTTTCCGACGCTACAAACACCTTCTTTGGGGAGCCGAAGAGGAGCATCCTCCTCTATTCGGCCTCACGAGACTCAGTACAGTCCTACAGCTTATCGAAAATATGGAAGACAAAGTCTCGTTCTTGAGGCTCGTGGCGCAAGGGTTGAAGAATGCCAATGATCGCAACGTCATGATTAGGTACCGTGTCGCAAAGTCCGAGTCCGGGCCTTCTGCCCCGCAATCACTTTTTGGGCTATCAGGAGATCACCTGAATCTTGAGCAAGACAGTGATATTGACCTAGATTTGCCATCAAATTGGGCTTGGGAATACGCCACTGCGATTCGAAACGATCGAGATCGCGGGACGCGCAAAAGAAAACATACAAGTACAGACCTCAGTGGTCACACACGTTGGACACATCAGGATGACCATGTCGCTGAGAGCGGCGAGGAATATATCAGAAACTTTATCCCAGCCAAAGAGTTGACCTCGCAATCTTTCCACTGGGATGCTCCCAGCTCCCAAGGCAGGACATTTCTGCCTGGTGCGGCATGGGTATGTTTGCTTGGAAACCCGGACGACGCCGCCATTTTTAAGCGATCTCACATCGAGCTCTCCGGTTCCGAAGAACTTGGACATGAATACATTGATGAGGCACTAAGGTGTGGCTGGATGAATCGAAAGAAGCTCATAGAGTTGATGGACCTCCGTGGAGGATTCGCCCACCCTAAGCCGCCTCAATACCTCCGTTGTCTACGGGCCTTCGCTGCTGCAGCAGAAGCATACAAACTCATGCCCGGCGCTACAGTCTCAACAGAGGTGTTCTCCTTACCATTTGGCGACGCTCTGTGGATTCCGAGCAACCACAAAGGGCAATTGGTGTACGAATCCCAGGCCAGCGAAGTGAAGCAAACTGATACCATGAAGTCGTTGATATATGGCTCCTCGGTGGATCCAAGGCTATTATCAAAGACAGTCATACAAGAGAGGTCTGAAAGTCCCACGCGGGAAAGTCCTCACGACCTGATATCATACTCGCTATCTAGGAACCAGGTCTTCTCGTGTATAGCCATGTTTGAGAACCGGAAAGTCAATCTGGATCCTCGCACCCTGGAACAGGTGATGGCCATCTCCGCGGGCGGTTCGATATATGTGGCCATGCCCTTGATCTGCGATCCATTTGATTCAGTGCAAACCGATGAAATGAAGCACATCGTTGGAAATATCAGCAAACCGGGAATAAGCTTAATGATACCGCCTATGGCGCCAAAGCTGAGAAACGTCGACGAGGACAAATGGACACTTGTGAACCACGCGCAATTTGATGGCCAGCTGGACGACTCTTTCCAGCGCACATCGTTACATTTGTCATTCACCGGGTATCAGCTACCAATGATGACAGCTGAGCACGGATATCAGGGGGTTGAAGCCAACTTCGTCGAGACTCTCGTATCAGTATTTGACGGACAAGAATGGGTGGCTGATCTTGACGTCTTGAAAGCTCTTGCGATGCCATCAGTATCACGCATCGGCCTTCCTATGGGAGCTTGTCGTCACAAAAAGGCAAACAGTATGCCTTCTTTTCCACTCACATCAATCGATTCCTGGGACGAATTCATCGACAGGCCTTCTAACGCTTGTATCTTTCGGGCCTCTGGCAATTGGGTCGCCCGATTGTCGGCTGTAGTTGTCAATGCGCAGCAAAACCTCGACACAATCGTTCTTCAAGACGGAAAGAGGGTCTGCTGGGAATGTATAGAACACACAACGAAGGTCCAAGAAGAAGACGCCCAGAAGCGATTGTTGTTTATCGTATAAGGTCTAGACGAAGCCTGAGACTTCTCTACGCATGAGGGATCCAAGTTACCTTCCTTTTTGTTCAAATCACATTCGGAAGTGTTGTGGTTCGAGGGAGTGCTAGAGAGGCTATGGGAATCTTCAAGTGTGATATTGCTCAGCAGGCTATCATCTGGTTTTTTGTAGCAGAAGAGCTAGTACCATAGCCGCTACCAGGGATCCTGGAATTCTTTTCCTCTAGAACGGTGTATGTCGTGGCTCTCGAGGAACAGCACATCACACTCGCCACATTCAGGATACGTATTAACTAAGTTGGGGCACGCAAGGTTGCTGCATTGATTGAAAATTACCAACCCGTGGCTACGAGCAAGCACAAGACAATAGTTGACTCAGTTGCGATGGTAGGGGTAATTAAAGTGGACAGATATCGAGTGCGTAACAATCCGAGCTGCCTATAGCTTTACTATAACCTTCCCCTTAATACTATAGCTTTTGAATTAATTAACTATTACCATCCTATATATTCGAATACATAATAACCCGCATGGGACAGCCGACCGACAACTTACTTCATTGCTTATTCAAGCGGACTTAGATGCCCCAGGTAGTTAGAGGCGATATGAGAGCTTCAGTAGCGGTTCTCTATTTTACTTTTAAAGGTCTCGAGCATATTGATTACGTATAGTTCATAATAATATGTCCTTATATTAAGATAGCTGTCCTTAACATTTAGAAATTAGATCTATATCTGGCAGAGAGATAGCAAAAAGCTAGCATAGTAAAGCTATCTCGGAGGGAGAAAATTTTGATTTTATTTCTTAGTATCATAGGCAGTCACAGCACGGGATGAATCCCAACGCCGAGACAATTATCCCATAGACTTAGGTCCTAGCTCCCTTATTCGAAGATCGTCCCGTCGTAGTCGGCCCCGCTGGTGGCATTCGCGACGGTGTAGTTGCCGAAGCAGGCGAACTGGTAGTTGGCCAGGCGCGTCGCGTTCTGCTGCGAGGCGACAAAGTCGCCCAGGGCGCAGAGCCCGTCGGTGCGGCCGGCGCAGCGCCCGCCGCGGATGGTGTGCAGCGGCAGGATGCCGTGGTTGAGGCGCATGCGCACGAACTTGTGCGCGGCGTCGGCGGCGCTGTAGCCGTTGTCGCCGACGCGGTACGTGGTCCTGGGGAGCGTCTCGGCCTCGGGGGTCGAGCTGTTGCAGCCGATGACCTCGGTCACGAGGCGCGCGCCGAAGGGCGTGAGGTGCGACAGGACGAAGCGGCGGTTTGGGTTGGGGGGCCACTGCGGCGGGTCAGCGGCTATATACTGTATTTTGTAGGGTTATGTATATATATATATATATATATGTACATATATATATATATCTACATATATATCAAGCTGATTATACTCACCTGGGTCAGGGTGGGCGGGTCCCGGAAGTAGTCGAGCGACATGGCCGTCATGACCGAGATGATAATGTCATCGTGCGAGAAGTCGGCGTAGAACTTCTGGCCCAGCGGGAAGTCGCTGGCGTTGTCGTCGAGGGTCACGTTGACGCTCGAGTTGCTGACGGTGATGTACTGGCCCGTCAGGCGTGCCAGCAGCTCCTGGAGGTACCCGATGCCCTGGGCGCGGCCGGTCGGGTTCCCGTACGAGTAGTCGTAGTAGTACTCCATATCAAGCGTGTTCTCGAAGCCGGCCCACTCGTCGAGCGTGAACAGGCCGCAGAACTGCGACTGGCCGATGTAGGCCGTCTCGTAGGCGCAGAGGCTCTGCATGGCGTACGTGTCGTTGGCGGTGAGGGCGAAGCCGGGCGGCGCGTGCCGCTGCATGCGCGCGGTGGCGGCCCCGAGGTACCGCGGCAGGTAGCCCTCGAGGTCGTCGTCGCCGAGCTCGACGGTGGGCACGGCGTCGCTGCCGGTGCAGCTGTCGTACGAGGCCAGCGTGTTGTTCTCGGTGCCGCCCTCGGGGATGACGACGACCTCGAAGGGGTCCGTCCAGCCGCCGAGGCCCGGCGCGGGCACCTGCCGGAAGCTGGGGCCGAAGAAGCCGAGCGCCCAGCTGATCTGCGAGTTCTCGATGCGGCTCTGGCTCGTCGCGCGCAGCACCAGCCGCGGGCGGGCGGTGCCGTTGGCGAGGCTCGCGTCGTAGGCGAGCTGGCCGGGCGTGGCGTTGAACAGGAGGCGGCCGTAGCGGTTCCAGAAGTCGACGCCCGAGGCGAACTCGGTGACGGCGCCGATGCCCGTCAGGTAGCCCTCGCCCAGGACGTAGCGGTAGGTGTTGAGGAAGGCCAGGGGCCCGGCGAAGGCTGATGTCCCGGACGGGCTGGCCGTGGTCCAGTTGAGGACCTTGGCGGCGAAGCGCTCGTCGTTCAGGCCGTCGTCGAAGAAGGACGTCGGGAAGCGCTGGGCGTGGCGCTGCAGCACGTGGGCCTGCTCGATGGCGCAGCCGGCGGGGAGGCCGACGTCGTTGACGCCGAAGTAGTCGTCTGCGTTGTCCGCGTAGGTGGACAGCTGGCCCCAGTACCGCGAGATGACGCCCATGTCGGCGACGAGCGACTGGCCCTGGGCGAGGCCAGCCGCGGCGACGACGCTTCCAGCTGCCAAGGAGCGCATCCTGCAGGCCAGGAGAGGGTCTCAGTACGGAGTACCTACAGTAGGTATCTATAGCTCGACGACCCAGGCTGCCGGGACGTCGATATCTTGGCGACGGCCGTCTACACTATTTGTAGTCCGTACCTTGGCCGGCCCGCCCATGCAGTGCAACATCACCGGCACGGTTCCTGCACAGTTCCTGCTTGCACATGGATAATTACTCAAGTCCAGGCATGCGCCCGGGGCCGCCGGCGCGCTACGGCAGGTGATGACGCTTCGCGTGCAATCATCCGTGCTTCGTACGCGGTACCTTATCTCGGCACGTTGGCCGGCTTGCAAAAGGTGGTTGGTGCCGCTGTCGGTGAGCCAGAGCAGTTGAGTTCCCAGCCGGGGAAGGACGCGGACGCCACAGGGCTCCCCGGTTGAAAAGTTTGACCATCCGAAATCGCGGGGGTACGTCAGTGACGTGTGTTTACTTCTGGGCGTGGTAGGCGTTCGTCTAGTTCTATGGCGTATATAGTCGCCCTGATATGGATATATCTTGGAAATCATTGACTAACAGCTTGATGGAACGATGAGGTGAACTTTACAGGAGCCCATCCGGGGCCAACGTCTACTGTAGTTCAAGGAAGCTTGTGACTGTTGTTGTCAAATCTATGAATAAAGAGGCCTATGGCGCACTGTGGATGATGTATCTTGCCGTCCTTATCAGTGACTCGTGACTATGGATATCCACAACACGCTGGAGCAGATACCCCCGTCTCCCCCCCCCCACCCCCCCAAAAAAGCTCTTCAGCGGTGCAACATTTCTATCTAGAGCGGCAGGGGAGGGACATCAACCCCCCTGCTCAACGGCACTAGAGCCCCTGAAGCTCTAGTATAGAAAAGATCCGATGAGCAACCGCTTTCCTCTCTCATTTTTTTTAAATAGAAGCAATTAGCATGGAGAAATCCGCGCACGGCTCTTTTACAGGGTGAACCCCTCTTTATTATGACGGCGCGACTTATGAGAGCAATATCAAGGGGCTCCCTGGCTATAGCAACTGTCTGCGCGTATTAAAGTTTTCACAAAAGAAATACTTAATTATATATATATAAAAGAGGAGATGTAACGTTATTTATATGTATTGTTCTAACTAAGTTTTAGGGAAGAATTAAGTTCCAGGGAACCCTTGTAAGTACTCTTTTCATAATAAAGAGGGGTTCACCCTGTAGTGGTCCACCCTCAGCTTCCGACGGTCCGAGCCTGGGTATCACCGGATTCTTATTTGGTAGGGCATTATAGAACGCGACCCTGCCAAGTCATAGGTTAATCTGGAACAGCGCTTGATTTTGGTGTTCAAGGCGTGCAACTACTCACGAAGAAGTCTCGACACAGGACGAACCCGAAAGACACTAGAGTATCTTGGATGTACATACATGCACCACCCCGCCACGTATCCACTGCCATAGGATCAGGAGAAGTCCTGGTACAAAACAGGAGGCGAAGTATAAACGCGGGAGATTTAGGACAACCCGCTCTGTACCTAGTGAGAGTCTGATGCCACCACCAGGGGCTGCAGCTCGGCGAAGTAGTTACGAAGTGACAAGGTCGGTTGTCGGTGCGGCCCATGAAAAGATTCAATTATGGCACCTAGTTCTCAACATTTCAGTGTAAGCCTAAATCAACCGTCTAGCGTAAGTGCGGAAATTCCCTTCTCCAGTTTCTCCGTCTCTTCCTTCACCTCGCCCACAGCAATCTCGAACAACGCGTTGGAGTTCGGACGGTCTGCCTTCGTCCTAACAACCAAGACACCACCACTGCGTCTGTTCTTCGATTTGATGGGAGCAGGGACCTCGCCCGCCTTCTCATCCCTTGTAGACCAGCGCATACAAGGGACGAACAGGTCCATGAATGCACCCCTCAGCTCTGATATCATTTCCTTTTTGAACTTGAGCCGACGGGGATGAACGCCATACACACACAGTGTGCTGTTTGATCCGACCTTGATCTCCATGGTCTCGCCACTCATCATGGACCTCTGGCTCGAGCATAAAGCCCTTGCAAGGCCGTTGACTGCGGGCTCCCACGTCCTCTTCAGGCGCCCGCCAATCCGCTCGCGGGGGCCTAGGGTGACACACTGACACGAGACCAATATGCTTGGGTTCAGAAACTCAAGAAGGTCCTCGACCATTGCGTACGACTTCTCGACCGCGTCCCATGTGCTCTGGGACTCCCTGCCCATGCGCTGCAGGTCCTTGTCGCTGAGGAGGCTGCAGATGTCGATTATAACAACGTCCTCGAGGGCAAGCCCGAGCTCCCCCAGAATAGCAGAAATCCATTGTATCGTGGGGCACTTCTTCATCTCGTCGTACGCGGACTCATGCTCGTTTGTCGGGTTCTGCAGTATTATAAACGGCAGGTCCTGATAGCCGCATAACAACCGCTTAAAGTTCTTCCACGGGTTGCCTTCGAGATCGATTTGATGCTCCTCGCGGAACTTCACGACGCTGTCCAGCTCGAAGCACTTGTGGTCTTCTCCGATGTAGGGACGCTCAGTTCCAGACTTTAACGAGGGGCTAAGGTTGTCCTCGACAGCCTGCTGTCGGTGGGGTATGCGATGGTCCTCATAAACCGATGTTAATGGAATCCGATTATCAGTATTTCGTTTTTGCTTGTTCCGGGTTGCTACTGATACTGAGTCAATACACGAGTTTCCGTCTCAAGATGGTGGGTGGTTGAGATCGCACCTGGTGATGCAGTTTTCGTCTCGCCGTATACCGGTTTCAGAGTCATATTTGGATCCTATGTATCTGAGGGCGGGGAAAGATTGCTTAGGAATTGTCAGGGAATCGTGTATATGTTGCAGGATTGATGTTCACAAGAATTCTCGGGCGAAAGAGTGTGAGCCAAGAAACGTAGGCTGTATTATAAACTATGTGAGCAGGGCGGCAGCCAAGACGTTCTCTCCAACCTTGCAAGCTTGTGAGCCGGTTAGGCAGACCTCCAGCGGCACAGTCGGGGGCCTCCCACATTTTAGCACACACCTTTGTGGCATCCGCCAATAAAAGGCGATAGCGATTCCAATAGTCGAATACGCCTGTACATGTTGGTCGGAGACATCAGCAACTCAGCTCAGCCCACGGTGATCCTACATGCATGCCTAGTATTGCGGCGCAGGAAGTCGAAAAAGTCCTGCAGGGATCTCGTGAGAGACTTCCCCTCTCCCACAGAGGTCTTGGCATTTTTTTTACCCTCTCTTGGCTCTTTATAAAAGGATACAATTCACAAGTACGGACTAGTAATGCTCAACCGACGATAACAATAGGGTTGTGGCAATAGTAGTGTGCAACAGCACATTGGTGGGCTATCGCTACAGCCACCGTACTGTAGCCAGAGGGCGTAGTTGCTTACTAAGCAACTACCACCCACTATATAGACCCGAGATAGCTGGCGGGCTACGCCCACTGCACCCACTACTTGAGACAGAGAGAAATACAAGAACAACACCCCACTCATATTGCAATACGTAACCCATCCAACACTAATCAGTAGTTGCAAGGGCAACCACAGATTAGCAAGGATTGAAGAGATAGATCATTACTGCTTTAACAGTAACTATGCCAACGGTACTAACAGCATCACTCCTTGAAGACACTCCAATAGTCTTCAGCGATATCATTACTACCCATTATAAGAAGAAGAGGGCTTTACATATATAACACTATACTCCACCTTTATCCCACATGCATCCATCACACCCTAAGTATTATTGGAAAGTAACTGCAAAATATATAAGGCTGCACAATGTTGCCAACCCACGGCTACTCTTAAAGATAATGCTAGAGATATCACCACTTCAGCACCCATTAGCAACTACCCCGGCAATCCCCTTAGCAATCAGCTACACTAGCCAAGGTTAACCTTACCAGCCGGCACATCTTCACTACCCCTGCTAACAGCTTACCCCTATATACTCACTACCCCTTATCACCATCTTTTTACCCCTACTTTACCCCAATACACCCCTGTTCTTTACTATAATACTATATACCAACTATATAATCCGCATATTATAATAGCAAACCCCTATAATAAAGATAATACCCCTATGCTATCAGCATTAACAGCCGTACCATCAGTTACTACTAATCTTAACCCTATCAACTTATTAGATATAATTAAGAATATATTACTCAGGGAGGCCACTACTAAGACAAGCCTTAACCCCAGTCTATAGGGGGTAAACCTGAATCCAGATACTCTAAGTAACCCAAGACTATATATAATCCATCTTAATACCTATATATAAGCATGCTATTAAGCATACGTAAGGCATACTGGCCAGGAAGTTTATATCAACTTTAAGGATGACTTTAGAGACTAGAAAGAGCAAACATTTAGAGTAATCCATTGTGATATCCTTATTACCCTTAAGAAGATACTATAAAATAAGGAAATATACCTATAGGTTAATAATAATGTAAAGGCCTTTATGGAACTATTAGAAATAGATTCCCTACCAAAAGCCCTAGCATCCGCGTAATACTAGTATCAATAGATAATATAGTTAAAGAGATATCATAATTATATCCCCTTTAACAATAGTCTATCATTTAAGGAATGCCAACTAGCACCAAGTAGTAACAGAAGGATAGGCCCAAGTACCTACAGACCTATATTACAACCTACTGCCCCAGCTGTACCCAGATCTCAGTCCCCATCCCATCAGCTATAGGGCATATACAACTATAAGACTTCTAATAGCTATAGATCAACACTCAAGTGAGAGGAATTCTGAGCTGCCTGTAAGAAGCATACTACAATCCCTCTGTAACAACTATATGCTATACCACTAGAAAAGGGTATATCTGCTAATATAGCTAAGTACTACTCAGATAATAAGAAATTCACTAGAGCAATAGATGAAGTACTTAATGATAAAATCCATCTCTTTTATAATATCTGTAAAAACAACTATCTATACCTAACTTACTTCCAGGCAGCATTACTTATAATATTAAAGGGTGAAGCTAAGGATTTTTATATATAGTTAATTACAGATAAGGATACCTTTGCTATAGTATATGCTAAACTTAAGCAATGATTTGATACAGATAGCAGACAATAAGTATATTTAATAATATAGAATACTACTACTTTTACATTAATATAGCAAAAAAATAAGGGCAAAACCTTATTAGAAATAGTGGAAATCTTAATTAAAAACATAAAGCAATACTCCTGAATACTTAGCTATAAAGAAGCACTAGGAGACAAACCACTATATAACAACCTCATCTGTACTATATGCAGTATACCCGAGTTCTACTTTATTAAGCTAATAGCCCCAGCTACTACTAATAAAGTATATAACATACTCCATCATTATGCTACATCATTAGGGCCTTAACGCCCCTCCCAATCATACACCACAGGGTAAGGCAATAATAATAGACAGGATAGTAACTATAATAAGAATAAAGAACAAAATAATAAGCAGTACCTTAATAGTAACTAGTTCTATCTTAACCGCTAGTATAATAATAACCAGCAGTATAAAGGCAACTACCTAAGGAACTCTATATATAGGTAATATCCCCCAGGATAAGGCAATTACCATCCCTAAGGCAACTTTTAGCTGCTCTTTAGAGGATGCAACCGCCCCTACAGAAGGAATAACGGAAATAGTCCCCTATATAAGAAGAAATGCTTCATTTGCTAGAAGGAAGGATGCTAATTATTAAATTACTCTTTTAAAGAGCACTAGAGGGCTAAAGGTATATATATAAACATATATAGCGCTATAAACCAACCTCTTTTAGATAATAAATTTTATATATTCCTTATTAACTATAAGGGCATTAACTATAAGGGCAATAACTAGGAGAGCACTAGTATATTTATTAGCAATACTAAAGCCTAAGAAAACTATATATAGCTAGTAGACCAAGCTTTCCTCTATATCTTTAGTATTAACAATAATAAGAAGGATTAGAACGGCCCTAGCTCTATAACTAATGAGAATAATATTGGCAGCAGTAATAATAAAGCCAATAAGAAAGCCAGTGATATTAAGGAAGTCTTTATGATAGATAATTACTCGCGCTAGTGCTTCCAGGGGATCCTCCCGGATACTAGTACAGCTAACTATTCCACTGCTGGATACAACCAATATACTACTCTGCAGCAACTATTACCTATTGCTCTTAATAAGTCTCGCGTAAGCAAAGCATTAGTTCGCTTTGGACTAGGAAAACTACTATAGTTAATAGGAGCAACTATAGTTAATATAGCAGCTAGCAACTTAACGTTCTATATAATGAAGATAGCAACCCCCTTCCTCTTGTATATGTAAGATATAAATATATACTTACTCTTTATGCGAAATATAACTCTGATGAATTTGTGCTATAAAATAGCATTCAGTTCAGCGTGTGTTTCGGCAGGGTCGCAGTGTGGTGCCCTGAGGCGAATTCGGACAATTGACAGTGGTCTGGACAACTTTGTATTGAATTAAGTTGGGCTTCTGTAAGCCCTCCTTATATACCCTCCGACGTCGTCTCACCCCTGGGCACGCTGCGGTCGGCTCTGGTGCAAATTTGCAAATGCCGGAAAATTCGCCCTTCCAACACACCATCTTTGGTTCCAAGCAACTAGCCAACCACAGCCCTAGCAATGCCCAAATTAAGTACATACAAACTTCAGAAATCAGGCTATCCAATGCACTAAGTCATATACTTTTTGGGTAAGAAATAAGGGTAATGCAGAGGTCTGAATTAAGGTGCAAATGCAGGCCAAAATAATCGACTCACGGCCACCAAACTCATCTTGCGTCACGCACGCACTGGGCGTACTTAGCGAAAATCGCCTGACTCGCAAGTCTAGGGTAACTCCTTGCTAGAAAGTCTAGGGTAACTCCTTACAACGAAGTCTAGGGTAACTCCTTGCACGGAGTACCAACGCCCTGCTGAGCGGTTCCGTTTAACAA
>NQMI01000160.1:46429-97561 GCA_002270565.1 Stenocarpella maydis
GGAATAATGCTACCCTTTAAGGTAATAGTGAAAAGAAGGGCGGCCTTATGCTTAGTAATGGAAAAGGACTTTATGGGATGAGACTTAGTAACCCTACTTGATATAATGAATTAGGAAGGAGTAAATAAGAATGTAGATAAAGGAAAATGACTTATGAAATACTCTTAAGAATAAAAGAAGTAAGAAGGGAGATAGTATTATGGACTAATATATATTGGCGGCTGACTACTATAGAAGACAACCCTGTAGGTTAGGAAGTGGCCCCTAAAAGGAGCGCCCTGCCTGATCCAATTAGTAATGCTACCTTATCAGGGTTAGGGTTAGGGACCTACTACGATTAATGAGATCGTTATTAATTCCATTAAGTAATACTTAATCGGCAGGATTATCATTAATACTGTTAATAACGAATGAAGAGTTAGAATATATAAGGATATGGTTATCACTATATTAGGTAGCTTTTATAAAATAGACTCTTCAGTTGTTAATCTAAGTATTCAATCCTAATATTAAATAGCCTTACAGCTAGTGATCATTCTTAAGTCAATAATATTGCTTAACAACCGCCTAATAATGTATTCCGAACATAAACCCTTGATCTTTCAGGATTAACATACTCGGAAACCCCTTTGATCATTATACTAGATACTATATAAGGGATCACAACAATTGCTATAAGAATAGCTATATGCTGACTTGCCTAGTAAAAGCATACTTAATGGTAATTAACTAACTAATGCAACTTGGTTAGTAATATACTAATGTAATACTAATGCTGCCCCATATAAAGGAAGAATTACTACTTCCCAGCACCCTAAGCCCCAGATGGAAGTTAATAAGTACCTTGAGATATAAAAAGGGATTACATAATACTAACAACCAGCAAAACTTTAGATCCCCATTAACTAGTTACCTGTATCTTACCCTAAGGAGCTATATAGTTGGCTAGTATATAGTTCAAATCCATCTTAAGGGCGAGACCTTGTAGCCAAGATTTTTATAGTGGTGCCTATATACTGAGGGTTTAGGTGATAAGGGTTACTACTATCCTATGGGCACTTAAGTTGCTAGCTATATATATTAAGCATCCCTAGTCAAGATTTCGCGATCTTAACTCCTGCTTAACATATGTTTTATATACTTACTAAGAGCGGTATCAGACATTGCACGCTCCACTATACATTTTATTAAGAAATTAGCTCTAATATACCATTCATTACCATCTGCTACAATCCCTACCTAACCTAACTACTACCTTATCTATACTTACTAACTCTTGCTATTAGCCTCTAACGGAAAGGGCTTTACTAAGTGTTCTTCACTTAAATAGCCTTAGGTGAAGAGGGTTTTTAGTTAAGTTTATTAAAATTTATTTAATGCTTATTAGATTGGCAGCTGTGATCTGGTTATACTTAATTTAGTTTTATTAATCTTAGTAAAGAGGAGGGCGGTTCCGGAGGCTGGATAGTTGTTATTCCAGTTCTAGGGAGTCCGAGTAATTATTATTCCAGCTCCAGGTAAATCCTTATTTAACCTATAGCCTATAGGTGAAGGAATTATAAGTCTTTATCGCGCATTTCTTTTGAAACCTTTAAGTACTAATAGGTAGTATATTTATGAATAGCTTTTTGTAATAGGAAGCCCACTATTTATACCAGATTTTAACAATTACGGGCTTCTAGCTTCTAGAGGAAGTAGAGACCGCTATAA
Organism: Stenocarpella maydis; assembly: GCA_002270565.1. Classification (NCBI taxonomy): domain Eukaryota; kingdom Fungi; phylum Ascomycota; class Sordariomycetes; order Diaporthales; family Diaporthaceae; genus Stenocarpella; species Stenocarpella maydis. The sequence continues at coordinate 48,140 of NQMI01000160.1, forward strand.
TACGCTGCTTCCGGGTGCGTATTGATGCGGCACTTGATATAGTTATTTTGGATGAACTAGCAAGGGCTCTACAACCAAAGGCAACGGATATCGGATTCTGCTTCGTCAATATAGCAATTCTTTTTTTTCTTTTACATCGCGAGAAGTATAGGTTTAACCCACGCTGGTTTTTTTTTTATCTATTGCATTCTTTAACGCGCTACTAGTGTGGCAATAGTAGTGTGCAACAGCACATTGGTGGGCTATCGCTACAGCCACCGTACTGTAGCCAGAGGGCGTAGTTGCTTACTAAGCAACTACCACCCACTATATAGACCCGAGATAGCTGGCGGGCTACGCCCACTGCACCCACTACTCGAAAGACAGAGAGAAATACAAGAACAACACCCCACTCGTATTGCAATACGTGACCCATCCAACACAAACGCACCTTATCAGCGGGGCTCAGACGGCACGGCACGGCGGGCGCCCATGCATTGCTCCTTGGTCACTTGACCAGGCTCGCTGGCTCGCCACATCGGTTGCACGCCTAACAATTTCTTCTCACATGAAAACAAGAGGCGGACTAGCTCAGATGCTGATGGAGGTGGGGAGCTTGAAGGCCGATGGGGCGGAAGCTCGTATGATTCTTCTACATCTCGTCCCAGTATCAATGTAGGGACGAAGACAACCTACACAGTGCACAGTGTCACGCGCGTTACGGAGTACAGCATTTGTATCTGATAAAAGAAGAGTTTACCAGGCTTCGATGGAACAATGTCCTGTGGGATAGAAAGCTCGAGATGCCGGAGATGGCGTGATGTCACACGAACACACCACACAATGTTCCGAGAGCCTGCACAGCTCTAACTCGCATCAGTGTGCGCAACAGCTTGGATGTCGTAGATCATCAACCTATCGGGCCTTTCTGACCGACAGCTAGAACAAGCATATACAAATGCCAGAGGAGGGCCAGTTAGTGGGCCGTTGTACCCTGGATCGATACTTCAAACTAGGTGTGGGGTGCGAGCCTGGCAAGTGGGTTTCGGAACGAAGCAAGGAGCAAGCACATGTTGGTTGAAGATGGGGTTGTAACAGTAGGGATCCCCAGTCTCAAGCGAGATGAGCCCGGCGGTTGTAACTTCTCGCGAGCGGAATCCAGCTGCGCAACGCCACAGAGTGGCATGGTGCATGGGCGCTGGGATACAACGACGGCTAAGTATGGCACGCGTGGCTGACGAGGATCAAACCAGGAGGGCGGGCTAGGGTGCAGTCGGCGAAGACGCCGTCCCAAGGAGCTGGGAAGAGTCTAACTACTCGAGTCAGAGAAAAATCTCCGCTTGGATCCATTGGGCGGACGGCCAGGCCATTCTGTAAAAGCATCCACCGATTCGGTGTCTGGGATGCCCGGGACGAGTGCTTGTTCGAAATGGTGGCCTGCCACAATGTGTCGACGACGCCGTCGTTGGGGGAGAGAGCAGTGACTGGAGCTGGTGATGTTTGGAGACCCGCTCTTAGGGCAGCAGTAGGTTGATGCTCGCCTGCTCGACAGGGTCGTGCAAAGGTGGAGCAAACACCCTCTGCCTGGCGATCCATGCGAGACTGACAGAGTCGCCAGCCACGCCAGACCCTCTGATTGTGCCGAGTCAGCGACCTGGTGCATCACAGCTGCTCGTCTGCTCACTTTGGTTCGGTGGAGGGTGGGACAAGATGTGCGATCTCCCGACCGTGGGCCCAAAACCGCGAGGGCAGTGCAGATCGGGGGTAGCTGGGCGTCCAATCAGGGCCCAGATGGGCGCCTGGGGAAAAGGCCGCGGGAGGGAGATCTGCGCCTGGCATTGGGCAGCGACCTGATTGTACACTATTGCACGTGCAATCCGTAATGATCGGTGGTTGATGCTCAGTGCCTGAGTGGAGCAGCTGAGGCTTGCACAGCTGGGCAGCCGGGCGGATGTGGTCCGGACCACCAGCCAGAGCCCGCGCCATCACCAATAGTTCTAGTGGCTCTATGGCACGGAGTACACTACTTTGTGTTCGTGTGTGCGTGTGGCGGGTTCCTGGTGAGACTGCCATCGATTGTTGCGTCAATTGAGAATCCAGCCAGCCCAGGACCGTCGAGAAGAAGTTTGCAAGATTGCAAACAGTCCAGGCATACGGAGTACTGGAGGAAAAAGAGAGGGCAACAGACGGGTGCACAGGCCACGGGCCAACGCGATAGCCGTGGTGCCCCTTGCGCCTTCTCAGCCTGTCCCTGCAGTTTCCCTGCAGTTTCCCTGCGGGTTCCCTGCAGGTTCCCTGTAGTTTCCCTGCCGCCCTGCCACTCTCTTGGCCCACCCTTACCCCGCTGCAGGGGCTCTGCCACACCTTCCCCTGCAGCCCTGCCCTGTCAGTCATGACTTCCCGTTAAAGAGTGTGCAGCAGCAGCAGCACCATGCTCAGGGCCAGAGCGTGTGAGTGCTGGGGAGGGCAGGAGGCTGGGAGGTCGAATGAGGTGGGAAGGAGGGTGACATCGGCATGTGCTGCGACTTCTCCTTTTCACTCTGCATCTCTGCAGTCCTGAGGAAGGGGCGACACAGCAGATGCGCTTGCCAGTCTTCTGGATTTTCTTTTCTTCTTTTCTTTTTCTGTATTGGAAAGCTACATAGTATTGTGTTCCTATGTTGAGACATATGCAATAGTAGAGACGTACCTCTACCCCTCAACCAAGCTGTATGTGCCAGTCTTCAGTCCCGCTGCGATGGTGATTTTTCCCAGTCTTCTTCTTACTTTCTCTTCTACTGACACCATCTCAGAGACATACGTTGGACGAAAGGGTCCACTCTTCTTCTTGTCTTGGTCTCTGCCCGCACATCCGAGACATCGCACGCAATTCAGAGACATCGTCATCATAACCACCCAACTCCTCAGGCTCCTGTCCTCTAGTTTCCGCATCTCACTACACAGCTGTCTGAACTAGTGAGTATACTGTATTCCCTCGCACCTCACCGCCCCTCCCAATCGAGACATCCAGCGACACGGCACGAGAAGCTCTGGATCGTCTGATGCCGCGCTGCTGTCTCCCGCCATCCCATCCAGGCCTCATCCAATTGTGTGGGCCCGTCACAAGGCACACAGCACAAGCACCCAACACGAGCTCACCGTCACATCCAGCTTTGCTCGAACCTAATAATCATCATCACCGTTTGCCTCACTCGCCAATCTCGTCTAACATACGATCCCAGCCTGACCTGCCCTGCCCTGCCCTGGCTGGCATTGCACTACTCGGTACACTACCACCATCTGGACCTATCCAATCAAACCTCCAATATCGCACATAGTAACGCCATCCTCCACCGTCAATCAGCCTGCGTCTGCTATAGTAGTAGTACGGCAGTGTCTATGCACACCTGGGCACAGGCAGTCCCCGCCGCATCAACATTCCGTGACATTGCCGTCCAAGTGCAGCCTCGCGAGTCACGGCCCCAATATCAGGGCGCCGCCAGTCAACTGTCACCCTGGGCAAAACCAGGCAAAGCTGGCAAGCAGCCAAGGCGCCGCAAGCCAGGCATCCGGATCGTGCTCAGGGAGCAAGGGGGGCCTGAAATAGACCCACGAGAGTCTCTTCGTTTCCTTTCCGTGGTCGTATTCCCAATCTAGCCATCATCCCACGCTATCCCGCACATAACGCCGCCTCCCGGACAGGCATGATCCCGAACCTGCGTGCCTGTTGTGTGCGTGTGTCTCATCCTGTCTGTCCTGTCCTGCCCTGCCTGGTCCTGGTCGCCATGTCGCAGAGCCAGCACTGACTTTTGATCATATCTCAGCTCCGTTGATGGTTGATCTCGCTGCCTTGCTGTGAGACCCAGCCCACTGTTCCTGTTGGTCGCACTGACCTTGCCGTCCCAAGCCAAGGTTTGGTCACCGCCCGTTCCGTCATCATGGAGGGTGCTGCTGTTGTTCAGAGCCCGCGGCGAGAACGCCGCCGGCCCTCCTTCCACTCACCAAACAGCTCTCGTGCCGTCTCGCGCTCTGGCAGTACTGGCAACTCGTCTGCGCGCATGCCTCCACAGGCCAACAGCCACTCCTCCCCGAACATCATCCAGTCTCCCACCCTGAGATACGCACAGCCTCCCGGTTCTCGTTTCTCAAATCGCAGAGGCTCCATGGGCTCCAACACAGACCGGCCCCCGACTCCGGTCTCCAAGAGTTCCGCCAGGGGCTCGCAGTCCAGCTCCCACCAGGAGCCCGCCTCGACCCTGCTGCAGGAGAAGCTGCAGCGCGAGCGCCGCTCTGAGATTCAGCGCAACCTCAACAGACTGGCCAGTGAGATGGATGCCACTGCAGCCGATACGAAAGCTGCGGCAACAACACCGGTGCGGTGCGCCACCGCCGACGGCAAACGCCCGGGGTCTGGTGATGCAAACGGGGACGGTGGGAAGCAGAAGGGCTTTGCCGTCAAGGAGATGGAACAGGTACTCATGGCCCCGGCCCCCTTATACCTCATCCTACAGCACTCTGTCCCTCAGCCGCCTGTCACCAGAGGATCCTGTTATTCTTGTTGTCCTCCCGTCCTCTGTCCGCCATCCGGCCGACGCCTCATGCTAGAGCCACTTGCATCCAGTGTGCAAAGTCTACGGCAAATGCGTTGGATAGCGATGCTGACAGAGTTCTGCACAGGCAATGACGACGCTACACAAACAAAACTTTGATCTCAAACTTGAGCTGTTCCATCGCCGGCAACGGCAGTCTGTCTTGGAGGAGAGGATTGAGGCACTCGAGGCAGAGAAGGTGCAGATCCAGGAGACCAACGACACGCTCATACAGGAGCTGGAGAGGAGGGATAAAGCCGTCGAGGAAGCCGTCACAATGATTGTCACCCTGGAGGCCCGCATGGAACTTCTGCTGCGGGAGAGAGAGATGCTTCGGCAGGTCGAGGCCGACAGAGCTTTTGTCGCCAAGATGGAGGCATCTGAGTTGGCGGCCGGGACCAGGGGACCCCTCGCGATGGATACGCAGGATGGTGGCGCAAAGGGCCACGGCAAAACCCTCGGGCGAATGCCCAGCTTCCTTTCCGAGCGCACAGAAAACACCGAGAACCTGCGCAGTGTTTATCTTGGTGCGCAAGGAAGTATCCTGAGTCTGTCGAAAACAGACCCCAGGGCGGAACACGGAGGATTCGTCAGCCCAAGCATGAGTATCTTGAGTGAGAGCTCCTTCGTCAGTATTTACGGCAGGGAGGCAGCTCCACATGCGCTCTCATCCCCATATGACGATGGTGTCGGTCATGGCGGTCGACGGAGTCTTTCTCTTTCGATGAACGAGCCCACGCCTACCCGGTCAAGCGCGAAGCAGGCGATCGAGAGCGGAGAGACCACCTCGCCGCTACAGAAGCTCGAGAAGCTCGACCCGTCAACGGCGGCGCGACAAAGCTCCGAGGCAGTACCGCTAGGCACGGATATCAAGCGGTCCGCCACCATCAAACCACTCCAGGCACAACCCCTCCGCGTACGAAAGACCAGGAACAAGCCAGCATCGACTCGCAGGGTCATAACGGACGTGCCCACCTCCCGCGCGCATGCACTGCCCCCAACACCGGATACCATGTCCGGCTCGATAAACCAGAGCCTTTGCTCCGATGAGGCCACCCAACACGGCCGAGATGGCGGGGACGCCGCATATCCTGTATTGTCGAGGGCCACCATGGATCAGACCGAAAACCTGGAGCCGGGCCACTGGCGGTTCAAGAGTGCTGGTGCCGCCCACCCTCCTTCAATCACAGCATTCACGGGCAGAAAAGGCCACACCTCCGTCAACTACTACGATATGCCCCTGACTCTCCCACGGCGCCCGCGATCGGCTGACGAAACGACAATATCTCGTCACAGGATTGACTGGGATTCAGAAGGCGACCTAGATGATGCGGCCTCGGAGGTGTCCAGCTTCGACCAGTGGATGAGAGAAGGTCTTCGTCCCAGCCGAGGTGGTCAGCCCCAGGCGCAGAGGGGCGTGGCAGTACCGCAGAGACATACCAGTCGGGGCACACCTGATCTCTTTGGATTTCCGTCTGACTCTAACGGCTGGCAGTCAAACGACATGTTCGGAGTACTCGGTGGAAACGGCTACTACGGGGCAGCGGCCCCGCTCGCGCCAGCTCTGGATGCGCTGGGGGCCTCATTGCCTGCACCAGAGGCTGGCACATACGGCTCAGGGCTCGCCGGAGCAAGCTCACCCCGGGCCACTGGCCATGTCGCCGCGCCGCCGCCGGCACCCCATCGCAAGTCGAGCCTACGAGCGCGAACATCAGCGCCTGGAACCCCGATGACCACACGCCCGCCGAGGCTCTCCGGAAAGCATGGAGAGTCAGAGTCGAGCAGGAAGAGTTCTCTAACCGGGCAGTCACAACAAGGCAACGCAGACCGATGGGCGGCACCAACCCCCCGCAGCATCACACCGACCCAGCCTGATCATCCCCAGGCGCAGCATCAGGATGAGAACCCGGTCCAGAAGCGACACTACCCGCCCACCGCTAGCCAACAACAGCAGCAAGCAAACACCCGCCCTCGCAGCAGAGGCATCGCCAACCTGTTCCGCCGCTCCTTGGGCTCCAGCCATATCCCCCCGACGTCGGCCTCGGTACCAAACAACCAGTCGCCGTTTCCCCCTCCCGCCAAGGCCGACCCTGCGCCGCCGCCGGTTGGGGTGCCAACGTGGGAGCGGAGGAATGAGCAGGGCGACGACGAGATGTCGGCCACGCCGCCGCCGATCCTGCGCAAGAGGGCACCGGTGAGTAACAACAATGACGCGGGAGGCGTGGGCTTTGCGGATGCCGCGGACCCGCAGGGCGGCATGTCCCGGCCCGGGAAGCCGCACCCCCTCCGATCATCTAACCCCGGCCTGGGGGCTGGCCTGAGCAGTGTACTGGCTGCGCAGCAGCAGCAGCAGCAGCATGATGGTGGCGGAGGTGTGTCCTTGGCGCTTGGTGGGCAGGATCAGGCGAATGGGCAGACGGCTCAGGCTTCTGCTCCTCCGGGCCAGGGTGGCGGGCATGGTAGGAAGTGGTTTGGCCTGGGGCGGGTGACCGGCTCCAAGAATTCTGCTACCTAGGAGGAGTGTCTGTTTTCTTCTCCTTACTTTTGAGGAGACATGTTGGTGCTGGACTGATTTCATGTCATGGCATTGCTTCAAGGGGCACTTTGTGGGTTGGACGTTCAGGAGAGTATCTGTGTGCTGCTGTTAAGATGGGATAAGGGCACATGACGACATATGGACTTTGCTGGGTCATTTGGACCCCGATGACTCGCACAGAGGGGCACTGCTTGCTGTTGTTGTGCATGTGCGGCTGGTGTTGATTGGAGAACATCAGTTGTGATGGAGTTTTGATGATTTTTTTTTTGGTTTTTCATTTGTCAAGAACGTATGCAAAAAAGAAGTGTTGCGCGATGTAGCTAATAACTACCTCCTACTGCGGCGCTGTAAGTTGGTTGTCTTTGGGTAGACTGAAAAGGTTTGGGCTAACTAGGCTTACTGGGAAGAGGGTACACCCTGTGAAGTGAGAATCCGATTTGATCTGATTGATGATGAAATGACGAAACAATATTGTTGTGTGCGGTTGTTGGGGGGTCTGTTGGTGGGTAGTCTTTGAGGGTGGCTGGCATTTAAGATCACGGTTATGGGCAGAAAGTGATTCCAGGGTCTGGTGCTTGGAGTGCTGATCTCGGGCTTAGTCATATGGGCTGAGACAGTACAGTAAATACCGTCTAAATTCTAAGCTTCTTTTTTAAAAAAAAAGAAAAAAACTTTGCAGTAGGTAGTATGCGCATTACATACTACCTAGGTACTGCCATAGCGCTAGCAGGGCCTTTTTTATATTTAGTTAGGAACATATGATAATAAAGTGCATTATAGTAATTCATAATATTACTCTTATACTAGATATAATTTCCTTTTAATTTTATAAGCAGAGTAAATTATTATAAGATACCCCTTTCCTTCTTAAGGTTCATAATAATAAAGACTAGTAATGTTGGAATATTGCCCTATTAGATCACATGCAATCCTATTAGGCTAGACTGCCTAACTAAGCTAGGGGCTTGGCAGGGGAAGAGGCTACTTTTCCTATTTATATGAAACGCCCCTGCTTCCTTCAGATAGTTAAACAAGTACGTAATTATAGACCTATCAATCAGAACCTCATATATATATATACTATTACTATATAGTAAAAGCCATTCAATGTTAATTAGTAAATTACTTAATAAGTTATAAATTAATAAAAGGAAAAAAGATAAGCTTTATATAAAGATAATATAACTAAGCTTACTAGATTAGCAACCTTCGAAGAGCTAGGAATTATATACTTATGCTATATCCTATAAATAATTCTTTCTTATACTTAATAAGGTATCTATAATAGTAAAAGCTAATAATTATATAATAATCTTATATTTAATAAGGCTTTTATATTTGTTAAACGGAACCGCTCAGCAAGGAGTTACCCTAGACTTTGTGTAAGGAGTTACCCTAGACTTTCTAGCAAGGAGTTACCCTAGACTTGCGAGTCAGGCGATTTTCGCTAAGTACGCCCAGTGCGTGCGTGATGCAAGATGAGTTTGGTGGCCGTGAGTTGATTATTTTGGCCTGCATTTGCACCTTAATTCAGACCTCTGCATTACCCTTATTTCTTACCCAAAAAGTATATAACTTAGTGCATTAGATAGCTTGATTTCTGAAGTTCATATATACTTAATTTGGGCATTGCTAGGGCTATGGTTAGCTGGTTGCTTGGAACCAAAGATGGTGTGTTGGAAGGGCGAATTTTCCGGCATTTGCAAATTTGCACCAGAGCATACCGCAGCGTGCCCAGGGGTGAGACGATGTCGGAGGGTATATAAGGAGGGCTTATAGAAGCCCAACTTAATTTAATATAAAGTTGTTCAGACTATTGTTAATCGTCCTAATTCGCCTTAGAGCACTATACTGCAACCCTGCCGAAATATATATACTGAACTGAATGCTATTTTATAGCATAAATTCATTAGAGGTTATGAGCCCGGCTCTAGTAGTTAGCGCTCTAAAACAACATTGAATTTAGGCCTTAAAAAGCCTACCTATCTATACGCTATAGCGCTATTTGCACTGATTAGCGGACCAGCTAAAATATTGCTGGTTTGGGCCTGTAACGCTTAGAAATAACTGTAAAAAAGAGCAAAAAGTTGCTCGCTGGGTGATTTAAACCCACGACCCTTAGCGCACATTGTGCCACAGATACTATTTCTCACAATTGCAACTCTAACGCTAGCATTTTGTATGAGGGAAAGTTTCACTTGAGAGACTACACGTTAGAGGGTCACGCCTAGGATTTCTACGGAATAGGCACTGAGGAAATATATGACTATACTATTGGGTTGCTATGAATTACACTTTCTAGCAATATTCTGCCCCTTATATACCTATTCTCTAGGTGTATTTAGTCTTCCTTAACAGCCAATATGGCTTCTAGTGCCCCTGTAGAGGGGACTACCCCTAATTCCCGGGGGAATAGGGCTCTATTAGAGCGCCTAGATCTGCAAAATCAGCAGATTTTTAACCTAAACACCCGTTTAGAGTCTATATAAGAGCTATTAGCTCAGCAAGTAGCCACTAGCAATACCCTTCAAGGTATGCTAGGGGAATTAGCTACTGCTATTCAGGGCCTATCAGCCCTAGTAGCCCAGCAGGCGCCCCAGCCGGCGCCTCCAGCGCCTCCAGCGCCCCAGACGGCCCTTCCGGAGCCTATGGATGTTGAAAGTCCTTCTACAGGGCCTACGGGCCCTGATCAGGGGCCTGCGGGCTCTGATTAGAGGCCTATGGGCCCTGTAAGGCAGCTAGAACCCACTGGATTTAGTTCCGATTTTAGTAAGGAGCTCTCTAAGAAGGTATATACCTTTCCAGAGATATATCGCCTAAAAGGCCCTGAAAATTTTGACCAGTGGAAGCAAGCGTTTGCTATTATGCTACAGGCTATAGGGTATAGCTAATTCCTTACAGACCCTTTTATAGCTAATAGCCTAAGTAATAGTGATTAGGCTATTCTTTTAATGCTCTTAAGAGATAGCCTATCTTTAAGCCCATAGGCTGCTATTGCTTGGATCTTAGGCCCTACAGAAGCCTATAAGCTTCTAAAGGACTAGTATTCTTATTCTATGGGTTTATAGAGAGATTCGCTATATAGGGAATTTCACTCCCTAAAATATACTTTTAGTATAAACCTAGCGGAATTTAACGCTTGGTTTAATAGCCTAATCTCTAGGCTACACCTTGCTAGGGCCCAAATAGAGCCAACTAACCTAATAAATCAGTACCTAGGCTCCTTAGAAAGAGCATTTCCACAGTAGGCAGAGCGGCTTAGAGGAACTATCCATATGCTAAAAGCTATAGGCCAGCCTACTAATAGGCTAAATCTACAGTTCCTTATGGCGGATATACTAGAAGAAACTAGAAATCCGTCTTTAGCATCCTATCAGGTTGCTAAGGGGGAATAGAAACCTCCTTTAGGCCCTTAGGGGCCTAAAAATCAGTCTTTAGGCTCTAAAAGGCCTAAAAAGACTGGAAATAGAGGGCAGGACCCTAAAAAGGCTAAAGAAAATAAGCCTAATAAGGGATCCAGGGGCTCTAGTAGCAAGAAAAAATCCATAGAGCCTAAATCGCCTAGTGGGAAGCCCCCTGAAAATTTAGGGGACTACACCTATGCTTTAGGCTATTCAGCCTATAAGGATGAAGAATCAGCTCCTAGCAAGAGCTATTCTTTAGGTAATAAGGCTAGTGATTCAGATAACTCATCTATAGCCTCAGAAAGCCCCTATAAGCTCTGCTATAGGGGTTCACAATCAAAAGGGCCCCCCAAGAAGGGCCCTAAGCCTTCTAGGCCTAACAGGCCTACTGCCCTGCTATACGATACTGGTTCTACAGTACATATAGTAAATAGCCGTTCTTTATTCACTAATTTAGTAACAACNTGGGAAGCCCCCTGAAAATTCAGGGGACTACGCCTGTGCTTTAGGCTATTCAGCCTATAAGGATGAAGAATCAGCTCCTAGCAAGAGCTATTCTTTAGGTAATAAGGCTAGTAATTCAGACAGCTCATCTATAGCCTCAGAAAGCCCCTATAAGCTCTGCTATAGGGGTTCACAATCAAAAGGGCCCCCTAAGAAGGGCCCTAAGCCTTCTAGGCCTAATAGGCCTACTGCCCTGCTATATGATACTGGTTCTATAGTATATATAGTAAATAGCCGTTCTTTATTCACTAATTTAGTAATAACCGGTGATTTTGGGTACCTGCAGATAGGTGGGGGTAGAGTATACCCCTTAGGTAGAGGCACTATTATATTTCAGGTAATTAGCTTTGAAAGCCTAGCCAAGATTAAGCATCTAGTTCTAAAGGAGGCACTATATGTGCCCTCTATGGATATCAGTATCTTTAGTGGCCTTCGCTACTATAGTGCTGGGGGTTACCTCTTAAGGAATACTCTATATAGGGCTGATAAGCAACCAATTGTGTACCTAGACCCTTCTAAAATGGGATTTTTTATCCTTTAGAAGGGGATATAGGCCCTAGAGACCTATATTACTCAGGCTAATAGTATAGACTACATCCCCAGTAGTAGTATAAATGCCTTAGAGATAGTGCTGCCTCCTTTTAATAGGAAAGCAGCTAGGGATTATGAGAAGATTCCTACCCCTTAAGAGCCTATTCTTTCAAGGGAATTAGGCCCTTCTAGGTCCTTTACAGGCTTTATTGCCTTAGAACCTAGGCTAGTATTGCCTAATTCTGAGTTATAGGGTCTTCTAGTATGGGTCCCTTGCACGCCCCCTTCTATAGGTCCTTCCCTGCGGGTAGAACTGCCTGTAGGAAATAGGGGGGATAGGGCTATAGAGGACCTAGAAGATCTTCTTTTAGAAGGCCTCTTGCCTTCTAAGAAAGCTACTAAACGGCCTATATAGGCCACTAGACCTTCTGAAGGGTCCCCTAAGCTACTNGAGGGTATATAAGGAGGGCTTACAGAAGCCCAACTTAATTCAATACAAAGTTGTCCAGACCATTGTCAATCGTCCCAATTCGCCTTAGAGCACCATACTGCGACCCTGCTGAAACACACACACGCTGAACTGAATGCTATTTTATAGCACAAATTCATCAGAATTATTATTACTAAATAATATAGCTTAGGATAGCTCTTTAGTAGTTAATCTAAGTATTTACCTAGGAATAGCTTTAATAGCTTTTAATAATTATTATTATATTACTTAAAATAATTCTACTTCAAATGCCCCTTAAATATAAACCTTCTTACTAGGTTTATTAGCCAAGAACTAGCTGTAATCATCACATATATAATAGTATTTCTTTTACATTTATTACGTTATTTCCCGACTATTTAATACCCTTATTAGTCAGAATTATATATACTATTATAACTTTGGTTATAATCAACATTTATTTAATATAATTAGAAATATTAAGAAAGTTGTTTGTTAAGTTATTTTACTAATTTTAAGCTTAATTATAATTATTGAATTAATTAAATTAAGGATTATTTTTAAAGCTATTCAAGCTAGAATTAATATTTCTTCTATTCATTAGTAATAATCTTAAATTTTATAATAATAATTGTATTTATTATTTAGCTTATTAAATTAAAGATTAATTTCTTTTTGAAAGATAATTATTATAAATAGCTATAGTAATTCTAATAATACTAAGTTTAATAATATAATTTAGAAATTTAAAAGCTTATTAAGTATTATTGGTTAGAGAATATTGCTTAGTTAGAAGAGCAAAATAGGCTTATAATTAGTTATTCTTAGTAAAGGAGATTTATTTAGGGTTTCTACCAGTTACTTTCTCTCTCTCTTAAGAGATTAGAGGTAAGAATCTTCTCTCTAAATATATAACTATAAAAGACTATAGGCAGCCGTAGGCAGCCATAGGCAGCTATAGGAAGCCTTAAAGAATGGGAATGGGCTCTTAGAAATAACTGTTTTGGCCAAAGTTTGTCTGGAATTTGTCTTGAACTGGCAGCGTCTTGGGGGTAACATATTGGTGACTGAAGGCACGAGATGTAATATGAAACATGCATGCTATTGTCTCCATTGACGGTACCGCCCACCACCACACGTCCGTCCCTGATAGGAACCTGGGTGTGACCCCTTGAACCGTACTGTTGCGCTTAATCTGGGCAATCAGATGCGGCAATTTACTTGTATCCCATTCAGCCACCGGGGGCAGATTGGTAGATGTAGCTACGGGCAGGACTGCAGAGGCACATGAGGTCGCTGTGCTGTCCAGGATGACCCGGATGGCCATGTATGTACAATACCCTCGCTTGTGAGCCCCATCCTGTTTGCATACTGGCCCTTGGAGCGCAGGCAAGTCATTGTTTTGACAATACCTCACGCAGTATAGAGGTCGGCGCGGAGATTCTATGACCTATCGTGTGATTGGTGATCCGAGGTTATGGAGACGAGTATGCATGGTAGTTGGCCGTGGTCTTCTGGGCCACTCACACCTTGGTTGTCAATGGTACAAGACTCGACTCGGTATCAAATACGTGGTTTTTAACAAGAGGTAAAATACTGCACGCGTGCACGCGGTATTTGGACGGAGATGAAGCGGACGCGCGCCCAGCTAGTGACATCACCAGCCGGGGGACAAGCTCCGTCGGGAACCCAAGTCTGTCTGGAGGAGGAGCCAGGGACGCTCAGCGGGCCCTACACAATCTCGCCTCCCACGCCCGGCGGACAGGGACGACGGTGAGTGGGTGCGACGCAGCGGACGAGGGACCATGCAGTGGCACCTCATTGGCCGCGGGATGCTGCGGCGCTGCACTGGGCTCGATGTCCGGCCGGACCAGTACGCCATCCCCTTGACTACGACAGAAGACCAAGCTTTCCCAGGCTCACTGATTCATGAGGGGGATATGGGATGTAATCCGATTGGCACAAAGTGGGTTTCTCGGTTGATTTGGTGCCGAACGCAAGTTCTCAAAGGAAAGGGTGCTGCGGTATTATCCTTTGGGGGGTGAGCAATTACCATCGCCACAGTTGTCAACCTTAAGTTGAGACGAACCGCATGCAGCCGGGGGAAGGGGACGTCATAGGGGTCCAGATGGGCTGACAGAAGCTCAGCGAAGGTCCTCGGGGTCTGCCGGGGTTTGATCTGGGACGGGGGTGGGACCCGGGACGCGCTTGTGCTTGCGAGCCCGTGTTGCTGGTGGTGGTTAATAAACTACCTAGGTACTACGAGGCCGGTAAACAAGGTACATGGTAGGTTGGGATAGATAGCGTGATATTGGGCTCACCTGCGGGTTGGGTGTGTGGCGCGGATGGTGACAAGGTTCGGTTCTCTAATGTGCGTGCGTGCGTGGATGGGTGCGAGGGCCTGGCTGCCTGGTCGTGCCGGAGGTTGGGGGGGCGGGAAGGGCATGTCGCTGCTGTGCACCCTCCGATCCCATCACATCACGTCCGAGGCGTCAAAGCGCACATGATGGCGGACGCTGTGTTGCGGAACAAGACCAGACCGCCATGTGCTGCAGGTGGTGGTTGCAGGTACCTAGCTAGGTAGTGTCTGGTGTCGACAGACGGGACGCGGATGTTGACCTGACGAAATGTCACTCAGGTGGACCACCCCCCCCCCGGGGCGGAAGCAGAGGTCTTAGCTCCCGCCCACAGCGGATGTGCAGGTGTCAATGTACTCCTCAGACGTTACAGTGTCCCCGTGTTGTGGGTGCAAAGTTCGTTGGATTCTCTTAGTGTACACTATGTGCAGGCTGCGGCACTTGGGACCCCGTGGGACGCGGGTAGACAAGGGCCCCTGCCGGCAGAGGGGACAAAGTGGTTCGATTTCGACATCACCGGGCATCAAGAAGCGGAAACCCAGACGTGGCTTTCGATCCCAAGACCCCCAGGGCGGCGCCGCGGATCTGGCTGCGACTCTGAGGGCGCAGCGGCTTCGATTGGACGGGATTCTCGGACGATGCAGCAGAGTTTTTGGTTCCAGGGCTGGTCGACAGCTCGTCGTCCCGCAGCAACAATGCGAGAGAAGACGCTTCTGACGCTCAACGCATGTGTGCCTGGACAGTGCGGAGTAGCACCAGCGTGCGACAGCCCTGGCGGGGTGTTGGGTGGTTGCAGACTCGGCCCCAAGAAATGGGCAGGCGCAGAAAGTCCGTTTCCGGGTGCAGCAAGCTGCAAGGAGGGCCCCGTCGCGGGGGGCGTGAGGCTTCCACTCCAGGGTTCTAGAAGAAAACCAAGGCAGAGAGGGGCGGAAACTTCGAGCGGCAGGCAGGGGGCCAAGTTGGGGGACTTGAGACTTGGCGACACTCTGGCATGCTGCATGTGTGGGTTTGCGCCGTCAGTGTCTGTGCAGGCCCCGAGTCGACAAGGCATTAGTGTACCGTACTGGACGTGCTGGAGAACTAGGTAGAGACAGCAGGGCCCCGCTCAGTGCAGTGTGCAGTGTGCTGTGTGCTGTGTGCTGTCTGTTTCGTTGCGTGGCGTCGCGTGGGGCGAGAGGTGCTAATAACCAGGCCGAGAGGTCGAGGGCGGGTTGTGGGGGGGGGGGGGGGNCTGCCCTGCCCTGCCCTGCCCTGCCCTGCCCTGCCCTGCCCTGCCCTGCCCTGCCCTGCCCTGCCCTGCCCTGCCCTGCCCTGCCCTGCCCTGCCCTGCCCTGCCCTGCCCTGCCCTGCCCTGCCCTGCCCTGCCCTGCCCTGCCCTGCCCTGCCCTGCCCTGCCCTGCCCTGCCCTGCCCTGCCCTGCCCTGCATCTCGCTACCACAAACTTGACCGATCCGCCTTCAGGCCTGCATGTGCATCGAGCTACACTACTACAGCATTCTCCCTCCCCTACACCACGATCGTCTCCACGCCTCGCCCACAACATCTGCATCCGTCCAGTCTTATCCGGGCTCTTCCCATGCCAGCACCCTGCCCAGGTTCCCCACAGCTTCCCCCTCCCCACGTCAAGGTCGTCCTCGTCGGCAGGCGGAACTGGAATTCCAGTGTGCCCCAACAGGAACAGGAATAGCAACCACAACAGCGACAGAAGAAGAGAAAAAGAAGGACAACAACACAGATATCCACTGCAGCTGCTCCACGAGCCGCCCCGGCTGGCCCCTGCTGCCTGCTCCGGCCACATCCCCAGGCACACACGACAGTGCGAAAAAGGATGGCTGGATAGCGCACAAACGAACATGATTCACTGACCCAGTGTGGGCTCTTGGCATCTTGCTCCTCCCCTCGCCCGTCTCCCCGTCTGGCCCGTCACCGAACCCTTGCCCTGCCCTGCCCTGCCCTGCCCTGCCCTGCCCTGCTCGTTTTTTGGCTACCCTCGCTGTTACTTCTGCGCGCACAACCCGCAGCCCGCCAGCCCACCACATGCGCGCGCGCGCCAGCGTCTCACCTCTGCCGTCTAATCCCCATCTTACCTCACCTCGTCTCGGCTCACTCCCATTTTACATCCCTCCTCACTCCGCTCCACTCATCCTTACCTCGCCTCAGGGCGCACCTTCATATCCTGTCGTCAGTCCTCGCGCGGACCGACCACCACCTCGCCGTCGCCTCCGAATCCAACAATTGTTAACTTGGGGAGATTGGCCCCTCTTGGACCACCCTGGTCCTGGAAACTGCCAGAGAGCCTTTCTATATCTACACCAATCCGCTGCAGGTCGACTCTGAGAGAACACCATCCTGGACCGGGATTCGATCGGAATACCTCATCTGAATTCTTGCGACAGCCTTTCTTTAGCCAATAGACAGCCAGTCCCTTGCCCTCCGTCTTTTGCGTCCGCAGGGGCTTCTATTCCACCTGCTGCCTCGCTCAGGCACGCGACTATTGATTGTGGGATAGCAACCTCACTCGGCAGCCCTTCCTACTAGACTCGTTAGACATTATATTTGTTTGCATCTCCAATGGGCCAATACTCTATGGTTTAGTGCTCTGGTCTAGCTCTCGCTCTCTCTGGCGCTCAGTCACACACCCACTCACGCACTCTCTCTCTCTTTACTTGTCCTCCGCCACTGCCGCCGCGGATCACCGCCCCGAACCACCGCCGTCTGGACACTTGCGAGCCTCGACCCGCTCAGTCAGCGTGCAAATATTCCACTGCGGAAGCCAAGTCCGACCTCGTGGTGACGACCCCGTGCCCCCGGGCATCAGAGGCCAGAAGCCGCCCTCGACTCATGTGGCTCCCTGTCGAACACTCTCACCCACCTACCGGCCCGGTCGAGCTCTTACGATTTTTGCTTGGTTGAGCGCAGTGTGTGCTCTGGGCTGCCCACCATGGCACACCCGGACCCCCTTGGGGCGGATCAACATCACAAGCGCAAGCGCGATCCTGACGACAATGGTCAACTCCCCCACGACAGGATACCTCAGCCGCCCCCTCCACAGTCCGGCAACGGCGCCCACATCAATTACCTGACCAGGTCAAACTCGACACGACTGAGACTGATCCAGGGAGATGGCGAGGTTTTCTCGGATGTGCTAGGCCTCATTGGGGACTACGAAGGGGTGCTGAGCCGTCATGAGAGCTTGGCTGCGAGCTTGGGTGCCAAACTTACAGGCCCGAGGTTGGTCAAGGCTATGGAAGGCCTCTTTGAAGGCCCCATCACGGCCACCCGGAGAGATCCGTACAATTCCGACACGGTGACCTGGCTAGACATTGTCCAGTTTGCGAAGGCCAACCCCAATGAGTTCACTCTAACTTCTAATCCGGAACGCGGTCGCCACTGTTCCTTCTATCTCAAGGGAAATCACGTCGAGATCACCGAGGATGACTGGCGACTGATCATGTCGGGGACGCTGGACAGGTTCAACCTGGCGCCCCTGCAGCCACTCGAGGAAGACGAAAACTCGGAGCTCGCGACCCTGGAGATAATGGAGCAGAGGCTCCAGGTCCTGATCAAAAAGGCTGACGAGGTTGCGCGCAAGGCGCGACAACTCAACTATCACCTCAGCGGCCGCAAGGCAGCAATCAATTCCCGGCGCACAGTACGCTCACCTACGACTCATCATGCTGGCTTCCAACCTGTCAACCACCCACAGGCAGTCCCGCGCCCCAACTCTGCGTACGACCTGCATGCCGACCTGCTCCAGCAATTCACCTCCCAGCCACAGTCCGCCTCCGCCAGGATCCCGCCCCAAAGCTCGGTATCTCTGCCTACAACACCCATCATTCAGGTAAGCAAACATATCGCCCCGTACATACTTCCATCTTGCGGCGGATAAGGACCCACCGGCACCGCACGCACGCACTTCTCAGTGGCGAGGATCCCCGCCTTGCGTAGCCGCTGGATCAAGATGAGACCGATCAAGACCCCCCCTTCAGGAAGTGCTTCGTCAAGGGGCACCCACGGTCAAAAGAAGTCTTATGTCCTAGGAAGACTGTTTTGCGTGCTATTTCTCTCCATAGCTGGCTGGTCCACAAGGTCTTGCTTCGAGGCCTCTGTTCCCACGAGATGACCACTGGGGATGGTGTACTGCCACAAGATGTTGTCCCCAACTTATCTCTCCAACACATCTAATCATACAACCACCTCTTCCACCGACCAGCCGATATACTCACCACGTAAAGAAACACCGATAGCTAAGAAAATCAGCAGCAGGGTCCCCCAATAGCTAGCGTCAAATTGCCAATCCAGCCAGTTCAGGCCGTCCACACACAAAGTGGACGTCCCTCGCCGGGGGCCTCGGACCAGTCTCAACCCCAAAACCAGCAACACCAACAGCAGCAGCAGCAGCAGCACCAGCAGCACCAGCAGCAGCAACAGCAGCAACAGCTCTCGGCAACGGCACAGGCCGATGACCCGTCTGACACGCACCGGTCGCTTGTCACAGCGCGCATCGAGAAGCTGGCCAAGGGCGATACCATCAACCCGCCCTGTGACAGGTGCCGCAGGCTGCGGGTGCAGTGCATAAAGCATCTCACAGCCTGCCAGGGCTGCACCAAAAAGCACGCCAAGTGCGGATGGAAGACCATCTCGGACGACGAGCTCAGCTGGCTGAAGCACGAGGCCGCCAGCGGGGCCAGCGGGGCAGCGAGCGGTGGCGAGGGAGACGGGACGGAAGAGGACGATACTTCAGGGCGCAGTGGCGGTGATTTCTCGCCTGACC
Source organism: Stenocarpella maydis (assembly GCA_002270565.1). NCBI lineage: Eukaryota > Fungi > Ascomycota > Sordariomycetes > Diaporthales > Diaporthaceae > Stenocarpella > Stenocarpella maydis. Next base: position 67,244 of record NQMI01000160.1, read on the forward strand.
CGCCATCGCTACCTCCCATCAGCGCCACTAGCACTTCTGCGCCCTCGTCCTCGAACTATGGTGACCGGCCGCTGGCTATCGAAACGAGAGCGTTCGCACCCGTCAATCACAGCAACAGTGCGGGTGGCAATATGGGCAGGGGCAGCGTTACGGACTTCGGACTACGCGACCACCGCCCGTCGTCTTTTCAGGCCGAGCACCTTGTCGATCACTACCGATTGAGCCACATGGCGAACGTCGCGCTGAGCGCTGACTCGAGGGAGCAGCACACACACCAGCACCATCGTCAACACCAGAGGAACCACTCTCAGAACTTCATAGGGACAAGCGTGCCAAGGGATTGATTTTTATTTTATTTGTTTCCCCGGACTGGTGCATATACGGAACCGGGTGGGAGAGGGAGAGGCCGGATTAAAAATGAAGGAAAAAAGGACTCGCTTCACCGCGGAGGCGCTTGCACAGGTTTGCATTTGCTTGATACCCCTGCCCACTCGGTTATATAATATTATAGAGCACATGAGATGCATGGCCCATCTTATCATTGCATACCCAAGAGTCGAATAAGAGATTGGAGTGTGAGAGCAGATGGTCGTGAATAATAATCTGCCCCCGCTGCTGAAGGGACAGTCTAGCAGGTTGACTATCACGGTGGCCGGTGGGAAGAGGAGTGTATATGTAGCATTTTAGTCGAAAGATTGGTCGTATAGCTGTTAAATACGTAGGCAGTCTTAACGGCGAGCCTAGCTTCGACATACCCAGATGTAGACAATCAGAAAGTACGGCTTTTCCACCCGTCTGCGCCTCACACGGCCGGCGTGCGTGCGTGCGTGAGCATGTGTTGTATTTCGATCGCCATGTTGATGTGAAGTGCTCCTTTGGTGGCAATGATGGTCGATGGAGCCGCACCTCAAGAGACGAACCGCTTGGGCTTGCTGAGCTCCGGACCCGTCTTCTCCTGGTGGTGATGCTAGCAGCCTTCCACCCCGGCGGTGGCGCGAGCGCGGTAAGCAATCATGCCTGGGGCCGCCGTCCGCCGTCCGTCCTGCTTCATGGGCGGCTTGCGCACAAGTAGTGATCTCTCACGGATCCACCTTTCACAAGGCCTCCTTCCATCGGTACGGCGGTCAGCAGTAGTATCGACCCTCGGTGTTCACTTGGCGGCCAATGACGATGTGCCACTGAACTCGTGAGGCAGGGTCGTGACGGCTCACAACCCTTTTTGAACGGTGCCTCAACGATACCCGCGAACCCCCTCCCCCTCCCCCCCCTTCTCCTGGTGGTGTGAGTGTCCTCGGTAGCCTCCACCAGGGAGGTGTGGGCATGAGTTGGCGTGTCCACGGTGCATGCGAAATGCTCTTTGCTTGGGCCGACCCCTCATCGCTGGTCGCCTTCGTTTTCCTTCACCTCCGCCGCTGTCAGAGTGGTGTTCCTCCCTCGGTTGGCCCCTCCTGGGAAGCCTCGCTGTACCATTGGTGAAGTATGGCTTCATGGTCAGGCAGACTCCTTAGGTGCCGTCTTGTGTGGACTGGTCGTGATGGTGGGACACTCATGACAGGGTTGAAGGCCGGCTGCTTGGTCCTCATCTCTAACTTTGTGTGTTCTGATTGTGCATAGAGCCTGGCCCAGATCTTCTTTCCATCCCCGTTGGCCTATAAGCTATTCTACTGGTCCTGGTTGTCATTTGACGACCTACGGCACGTTGAACGCGGCCCGGAGCTCGCAAGACATATTCTTTCCTTATCCTCGCCATCAGCCCCAGATACTCAGACGTTCATGGGCTGCGTTGTATCCTTGACCGCTGGATCCGTTGCGGTCTGCACACCTACTGTGCTGACCTGACGAGTGCCTATGACGTACGTCGAGATACCAGCGCGTCCTGCTGATTCGAACATGGGTTACCACCCCCTCCAGGGTTCTGGTGGTAATGAAAAGTTAGTAGCCCGAGGCCAGCATCCAAAGGCACAGATGAGGGCAGCGCGGCCAGTTGTGAGACCGACCCCTCGATCCTGGGGTAGCAGGGAAGGGGCTGGCTGGCTGGCTGGCTGGCTGGCTGGCTGGCAGCATGCCACCCGCAAAAGTTTTTGGTCGAGGCCATTCTGCTTAGGGAATTGGAATCTGAGGAATCAATGGCTGCTCTCGGTGATTTTGACATTTTGGGCTCCATAATGCTCGAGGTGGCAAGACAATGGGTGAGTGACTACGCCCAAGAGAGTGGGTAGCAGCCGGCTTTACAGGGGTTCTGGAGAGCACAACATACCTAGAGGAAGGATAGACTGATTTGTATAGTTGTTTCTCATTAAAGCTTACAGATCAGGCCAAGGCCCTGGAGACTTCATTCAATGTGATTTCTTCCTCTTACATCCTGTCTTGAGGGTTTAAACTGCTGGACCATCTGCCCAACAGGGCTGAAGTGCGGGCCGTTTTCTACAACCAGTCCATACCGTTCCTATTTGGTTTTGAAAGGCAGGGTGCGTTTATTCCAGGCCAAGAACATACCTCGGACAGGACCGTTTCTTTCTGATCAATCTGATAATGTTGGAGGCGGCGGTGTCTGATGTGGTCTCGCTCCATCAACCACGAAGATCTCCGCCCCTGGCACGGCACGGTGCGTGCGATCCGCACACCGGGCGAGTGGCATCATCCAAAGTGGGAATCTACTTGGCCATTTTCACCCCTGGAGAGGTCAAACCTGGGGAAATGGATTCAGTTTTCTTACGATAGTTGAACAATGTATGTCTAGTGGGATAGGAATCATCCAATTATCTGTTTGCAGCAATCCAACTCATCCAGGGCTCTTGTTATCGAGTCCCAAATGGCATTCCCATGCTGCACGTCACTAAATAGATATTCAGGCTATGGCAGCAGATGTTTGCCCACCAGCAGAGAAATAGGGGTTTGGACATTGCCGCTTATTTTGAGCAAGCGAATCTGTGGCTTTGTGTCGATTCCAATGCAATTCTTGCTGCAAGCGAGGCTGGAGTAGTGTCTAACAGGGAGCCGCCGCTGCTGCTTCCGACATCTTCCAACTTCCTCAAACTGACAGGTCTGGAACTTTTACATCAAGTAAAAGGTCGTAAGTTGGCTGTCAGTCTCGGTTTTATTTTCTGTATTCCGTGTGAATTCCTCGGGGTTGTTTCCCTGATGGACGAAAATGCTTGCGGGTGCCTTCAACAAATGGCACGCGCTGAGAAACCCAGCATGTAGCTCTGCCTCCAGATAGGACTGGCCCTGTTCCCATGGGTACTTACTTGCTCAATCCGTGATGGTAGAGAAGAGTTCTGATCCCGAGCAGTAAGAAAGTGATTTCATTGTCATGTTCAGTCATGTATGCCGCCGTCCCCGTCGAAAACGTCGTCGTGACCATCTCCAACGCAAACAGAGCAGCCAGCTGCGTCTGTCAGCGGGAACAATCAAGCTGCTTAGACGGAGGGCGAATAGCACACAGTGTGGAATTGGAGGCCTTGGTCCTCGAGGATCTTGGATATAGCAGTCCGGATAGTCTGCGGCTGGAGTGTGGGCCGAGTGGTAGGCCGCAGGGCACAGCAACAGGAGAGCAGAGAAGATTTTTTTTTTTGGTTTTGCTTTTTTGGAAGTGGTCACACGCGACAGGTCGAGTGCGGTTCAAGGCCGAGGTGAACACGCAGCCTACCATCACTGCATACCCCGAGCCCTGGCTGATGGTCCTCTGCTCGAGGTGATCAGGGAGTGTCTCAGTGCACCGAGAAAACTGGGCTCCGTGCCGGTAGTCGTCGCGAGGCAAGGGGTAGGGTCAGCCTCGAGTGCCCATCTGCCTCGAGTGGACAGGTGAAGACTGTTCAGCTCGCACAAGTCTAGGCCTCAGCCGGGCCTCGTGCTCGAGCTCAATCACGCCCAACCTCCCAAGACCGTCCACGAGGCATGGCACGCCATCACCGGGAGCAGGCACGCCTGCTTGGCAAGCATGACTTGTTTTGACCATGTCCTGGCACAGGGAGGGGCGCAGACAGGCGAGGCTGTGGTGTCTGTCACTGAGCCTTGCGAAGCTCGTCGACAAAAACTCCGAGATGGCATCGTCAGGGATGGTAGCCCCCTTGGCGGTCGGCAATGGGCATACCCACCCAGGGCAAGATGGCCGCTTGAACCTGTAGCTGCTGATGGCGAGTGGACAAGTGCTGTATGCCACATGTGGTATGCTGTAGGGAAGACCGAGGGCCACCCCTCTTTGATGGCCAGCAGGGAGAGGAATAAGGTGTGAGTGAGCATCTCGGATTGGAATCGCGGCAGAGCCGAAGACACACACACAATGGGATGGTTGAGAGGTGATACTGCTCGTCAGGGCATGTCCGGGCTGGAATGTGTGGGCTCTTGTTCAGGAGACAGTGTCCAAGTGTCGAGATGATCCCGGCCGTGGAAAGGCTAGTCGAGGTTCACCGGGGCCCGGCAGGTTTTGTGTTCATGGGTCTGTCTGATCCAACGCGTCTTTTCTTTTTCCTTCGTCTGGACTGACTGACTGACCGACCGGTCTCGCTGCTGCGCACGCACACACATTTCCATCCGCCCGCCTTCCCGCCTGGCTCACGCACTCACTCTCTCTCTCTCTCACTCCACTCACTCCTTCTTCTGTGCGCTCTCAATCCCGCTCCCAAAACAACAGCCCTTTCCCCCTTCTCCTCCATCCCGACACCGTGACCTCCACGCAGCCACACCAGATCACCAAGCCAGCTGCCTGGGGCTTGTCCCTTGCCGACCACCGCCAACCACCAACACCAACACCACCACCACCATCTTCCTCCCTCGCTGCTCTTCCTCGCCGACGACGAGACGCAGTCGTCCATTTGTCTTGCTCGAGGTGGCCGTTTCAGCCCACGGCGCAGGCTTGGTCTTAGTCATCTAGCCTGTCCTGGTCGAATCTTAGTCTGCCAGTCCGCCGGCAGCCTGGCACTTTTGGCCGGCCTGGTCTGCAGTGGTAGTAGGGCAGGGTACGCCTACCTGCTGTTGTTGTTGTTGTTGTTGCGGTTGCGGATGCGAAAGGTCTTTCTCAAGTGGACTCTGTCGCACGCTAGGATCCCGGCCACACCTTCTTAATTGTCCGCGTCCGCTTGCTCGTCTCCTGCTTGGGCCTGGCCTCGCCTCACCGCACCCCCAACCTCACCCGCATCACAGCATCCCGCGACGCGTCAATTCCATCAGACCGCCCGCGTCTGCTCACACCCTCCTGTTCCCTCCACCGCCCGTCGCGTACTCCCACCCCACGCCGCGGGATGGCCGGCCTCCTCGCCGAGACGGCGCACCCTGAGCTGCTGCCTCTCCCTACCCCCGAGCCTGCGCTTGTCCCCGACTCTGTAGAGCTCCCTGCCCTCCCTGCCCCCCCCTCCGAGTCTAGCTTCCAGTTCTCCGGCTTCCCGACCGATGCATCTTCCAACAACGCGTCCTTCGCGTCCACGCCCCCAACCACTGTTGCTGACGCCGCCAGCGTCGCCTCTGACACTTCCAAGCACGACATCACAGCTACCATCCAGGCTCTCGACGCCCCTGCGGCATCCACCCCCCCCGCCGGCTCTGCGGAGCCTGTAGACTCTGCACAGCAGCCTGCACGGCTTTCCGAGCCTGCAGGGCGCACTGGCAATGCTGAGCACGCTGAGAAAATCGAGCAGACCGTCCAAGTTGCTGCCGACCAACCACCCCACTTAGACCAAGAGAACCCCAGGGCGTCCACCCCAGCTTCCGACCATGAGACCCCCACCCCGAGACGCGCTCGATCTGCGCGTGCGGCTGCGCAAGCTCCCGTCTACAACCTAGCCAAGCTTGCAGGCACGCACGTCCACGGCAAGAGGAGCGCCAACGGCGATTCTGTCAGACGAAAGCGCAGGAAGACCATATCGGGCGGCACGCTCGTTGCCGACGGTGGTGCAGGCGCCAACCCAAGCCTCGACAGCATCGTCCAGCGCGGAGTTGACGCGTTGGATATGAACTGGTCTCTGTCGGCCCCCAACTCGCCCTCGACCGCACGTGCAGCCAACGCGCAGACCAAGCCTGCTGCAAGCACCAAGAGGCAAAACGCAAAGCCGGTTCCGGAGAAGCAGATGTCCACACGTGCCTCAGGCGCTACTGCTGCTACTGAGGCATTGCTGGCGAAGGCTACGTCGGTGGGCAAGCAGGGACGGAAGACGTTCGAGAACACGCGCATACCACGCGAGCTCAGGAGGCTACGAGACACAAACGAGTTCATGGGGGTCGAGGCGGAGCCTGTGCTTCATACCATCTGGAGCAATGGCAAGTATGTCGACCCAAACGAGTTGGATGCCAACGGCGAGCCACTCTGGAAGAAGACAAGGAAGGGGCGCGCATCGACAAGACCAGAGGCCGAGCCTGAGGCTGAGGCATCCAAGGAAGAGACTCCCACAATTGCGCCTAAGCAGAAACGCATCAAGAAGTGGCTGGACAAGGGCCTGTATGCAGGCCAGCCAACCCCATTGGACTACACCAAGGGGATGACTGCTGCCGAGAGGAAGAAGCTTGCGCAACTCCCAGAGCTTGCCCCATCTGGGCAAGTCAACAAGACATTCCCGCTGCCCATGTTTGCCGGCCTGAGACTCCTGATCAACGGCCGGGATTTCAAATTGCCATTTGATGTTTGCAACCCCCTGCCGCCTGGGCAGCCCAAACCGGATGAGTGGCGCAAGATGACCAAGAGTAAGACACCATTGCAGCCCGGCACTGAGTTATGTGAACTGACCTTTACTCCCAGACCGGTTTGTTGGCGACGCGGGAACATACTGGCGGAAGACAGACCACTTCAAGGACTACCAGTCAAAATGTATCTGCAAGCCCGAGGACGGATGCACTGAAGACTGCCAGAACCGCATCATGTTGTATGAGTGCGATGACATGAACTGCAATGCGGGCAAGGAGTACTGCCACAATCGTGCTTTTCAGAACCTGACTGCGCGCACCAAGAAAGGCGGGCGGTTCCGCGTTGGTGTCGAGGTCGTGAAGACATCTGATCGCGGCTACGGTGTGAGAAGCAACCGATGCTTTGAGCCGAACCAGATCATCATGGAGTACACTGGTGAGATCATCACACAAGCAGAATGTGAAACGCGGATGACAGAGAAGTACAAGCACAATGAGGTGAGTCATGTGTGAATTGTCAGCCATTCCCCACACGCGGACCGAGAACTGACTGGTGCCTCAAGTGCTATTACCTCATGGCCTTCGACCAGAACATGATCATCGACGCGACGACTGGCAGCATCGCCCGGTTTGTGAACCACTCATGCTCACCGAACTGCCGCATGGAGAAGTGGATCGTGCATGGTCAGCCCCGCATGGCGCTCTTCGCAGGCGACAAACCCATCATGACTGGGGACGAGCTGACCTACGACTACAACTTCGATCCTTTCTCGGCAAAGAATGTGCAAAAGTGTCTCTGCGGCAGCGCAAACTGCCGTGGCGTCCTGGGCCCCAAGGCACCTACGATCCCTCGCGGCGAGACCCTGGTCAAGGGGTCAAGGAGACCGTCAAAGCCGCAACCAAGGCTGGAAAGCGCAAGCTGGCGGCACTCCTTGACGGCCAGGATGTATTCGGTGCTCCCAACAAGAAGCGCAAGGTGGTCAAGGCCAAGGGTGCCAAGCGCTCCCTGAGCACAATGGCCGCCGCGGCAGTCAAGAAGACTGTCAATAGCATATCTGTTAACGCGAGGGCAGCTCTCTCCTACTCGGCAGCACCGTACAAGACCCCGGCCAAGGCAGTGTCAGTCCGCAAATCGACGCTCGTCAAAGCCTCCAGGACGTACAACAAGAACGGGAAAGAGTTGCTGCTTGCTGCGAGCCTGACCTCTAGTGCTGCCACGATTGTCGCCACACCGGCCGCTGCGAAATCGGCAGGCCCTGGCCGGAAGAGGGCCACTCCCGCAAAGGGCCCAGCAGCCAATGCCAAGGCCAAGGGCACTATCAAGAGTGCGAAGCATATAGTCAACAAGCCTACCGGCAGGAAGACTGCCAAGGCGAGGCAAATTGCCAAGAAGAGCATCTTGGAGGATATCGAGGACGGCAAAGCGACCGAGAACCCCGAGTCGGACCACGCACCCCTCGCTGAAGCTGGGTCCATCAGTGTCAAGGGCCCCAGGAAGGCGCTCGAGCTGTCCCACACGCAGAATAAGATTCGCGTAGTGACGGACTCTGAGTAGACCCGAGACAGCTCAGATGCAGAGGAGAATTGATTTTCAATGAGATGGCCAGGAAGGGCAGTCTCCCGGGGGGTTGTCTTCATTTTGGAGTTAGTCAGAGGGTATAAGGGTTCAAATTTCTGCCCGCTCCTTCGGCAGGGGAGGCTACGATGAAGAGAGGAAGTGAGAGACATTGCCGGGCCGAAGGAAGCCCATGTAAGAGTACGGAGTACAACAGGCATCATCTAACGCCGAGGGGCACACGGGGAGGAGTGAGCCAGCATTGCAAGGGGCACAGACCTATCTTCCAAACATATTTTGCTATGCTGAGGACTGAGTTGCTGGGCGGGATGGGGGACCTGCTAGGCAGGAAGGAGGAAAGGGCTACTGTTTTCAACCTCAGGGCTCTTGCGCGTGTTCTGGCCGCCTCCGCCCCTCCCCAGAGCCGCGTCCTGGAAGCAGTGGAATTCGTTTCTTGCAGCATGCACAAGGAGAAATGAACAATATGAGGGTTTAGCTGTGTTCTTGCTCACATCTGTGACCGAGTATTACTTGCCTGCGCAGGCCCAAGACCACGCCCACGCCTGCGCACAAGGCTTGAGGCTCTGCCGTTCCCACACTTTTCTTACAGTCAGGCCTGTACGCCTGTACGAGAGCCTCGTCTACTCTGACAGAAGAGCCTGTGGTCTGGCAGGGTGTGTGCCCTGGGGCGCAGGTGCTTGGCGTCCATAGATAGGACTGGGGCGTGGGGCACCCAGAGGGAAGGATGCAAAGGAAGAAGAAACAGAAAAAGAAAAAGAAAAAGGAAAAAAGGCTGAGGGAGGATGAGGCTCTTTTCCGTGAGACTCTAGGGGGGCTGAGCCCGTGTCCCCTTCATTCCCGCTGGGCGCTCCCCCTTCCCTCCCCTTCCCGCATGCATCCGCTCATCTGCGTGCACGCACGCTCGTGAGAACGCGCTCTTGAGTCGCCCGTGGCTATTCCGTGCAGGTGCTCAGCTCACAGCTGGCATCACACGAGGTCTCCTGCCATGCAGGGCTGACTAATATGCACCAAGCGCCAAAGGACCTGTTTGTTCGGGCAGGGCTGCATTGCATGTGCACCGCATGTGCACCGCATGCCCCCGGCTAGGACGGGAAAGGATGTGTGTCGGAACAAGCTTCCCTTTTCGTCTCTCCCCTCCGCCGTGCGCCCTGTCGAACCTGAAATGGGAGAACGATCTTTCATTCCTGTACGACGCCACCCGTGGATTCCAGCCATTTGGGGGAGCCGATCCGTCTGCCGGAGCGAGGTGATAAGCGATCCGGGGGTTAGACCATCCTCCCTCATGCAGATGAGCAGGTCCATTGCAACTGATAACTGGGGTCTCAACATACCTGGGCCCAACGCCATTGAATGCGCCCTCTAGAGGATTCCGCCATTCCACAGCTGTAGGTGGGTGCTCACCCACCGGGACGGGACGAGCGTCTCGGTCTGAGGCGTGTGGTCCCTCCTTTCCTTGGCGTGGAGGGTGCGGATAGCCTCGTCCGCATGGCTGCCCCAGGGAGGGGTGGTCCACCGAATTTACAGGCCCTCCTGATGTGAAAAGCAACTCATCGACTTTGTGTGAACAAACGAGCCGACGGGTTCGACCCATTGGTGCCGGCTGCTGCCAGTGACGCGCGTCCGAGTACTGCTGCCTGCCTGGAATAACTATACCACCGTGGGAATTGCGCGCCATGGTAGCCTACTGAGCGCGTGGAGTGCACAGAGGCTGAGAGATATGATACCCAAGGTGTATAGGGGTGACAGAATAGCATACATGACCGCATTTGGTGATGCTGGTGATGCGGCGATAATCAAACAGTATTAACAGCCAATCAAGTGCGAGTCTATCCGTACATCTGTACAAAATCAATGTCGCGTTTCCAATCCAAGCTGCCTGCGCCGTGATACGCGATTCCTCTATGATTCCCCGGCTGAACCAAGCCATGAACAAGAGAAAGACCAATGGTATATCCTCCATGACGCGGGGAAACTCCGACCGGATCTTGGGATCATATGTCTTCTCGAAAAATCAACCGCCTAATCAGCTCCAAAGAAACCCAGCGCTGGTGTCCTGTCCAGGGCTCGAAAAAAAAAATCCCCAGGAAAAGCGTTGGCGGCGATGGACGGGGATGATGTCCCGTCCGGTGGTGGATTGGGGTGGTGGCTGATGTTGTACCACAGGTTCGGGGCATATTTCTGGGAACCTGATTGAGTGGGGGTGCGGCCCATGGGAAAGCATGAGCTGAGACGAAGAACTGTATTCATCACTCTCCGCAAGCTGCTTGGCGTGTATCCGTAGGCGCAGGATGAGATATTTCTAGTAGCCAGGTGGATTGAGTGTCGCTCTGAGCATGGCTGTCAGTAGAGTCCTGACCCGGGTGATATCATGTCGCAATGTTCCCTACCGGTTGTGTCGAACGGTCTCACCCGCGAACCTTATGCGCCTCGGTACGGCAGTTGCCGCACCTCGCAACACCGCACGCGACACAGTGTGTAGTTGTGTGCGCGTTCATGCCGCCGTGACCGCAGTAGCAGCAGTTCCAAAGGTAGAGGATCCTACTCATGCCGTGTCTTGGAAGTTTTTGGTGAAAGAGAGGGTTGTGATGGAGTATTGAATGTTGATGACTGGTGTAAAGCTCAAGGCAGGGACAAGTCTGAATTGCAAGTGTAGTGGATGGTATAGCAAGGGAAGACCTGGTGATGGTGGCGAGAGCCAGGAGACACTTATACTCCAGCAATCAAGGAAGGGGAAAGGTGAGACATGGCAGTTTATTTCCACCTGAGCACTTGAGGTCTTCCACAGCCCCTCGTAAACAGGCATACCAGAGATTTGAGGCGACGGGGTTGCGGCGAGAACGAGCATAGCCAACGTAGGCAGGCCGCAGCACTTGCTAAGGTGCATCGCAGGAAATGAGCCTGATGCTAGGCAGATATGATTCAGACCTGAAATGAGCAGTGTTGAGTGCCTAGCACCTAGGGCCGCCGGTGGAAACCGTCATGCGTTCGACGGCGTGCCATGGAGGCTTCTCCACTAAGAGGTCGGGGAGACTGTTGGCCAGCATTTCTCCCACCCTTATGCCTCGCCGCTGCACACGAACAGTCATAGGCAGTCCCGCGCCTGTGCCACATGGCCCAGCTTATTGGTAGCTTGGGGAGATGAGATGGACGCCTATGATGACAGGCAGAGAGAGAGCAGTAGCAGCCGAGACCTGATGAAGCAGATTAGCGTTGCTGCAGAACTCGGTGACAAAATAAGGCAGCCACGGGGTGCCAGACAGGTGTAACGGGTGGAATTCGGTCTGGGGAGGGTGGCTTGGTTTGTCCAGTCCCCAGCAGCAACGCCTGGCGTCGAGGGTGGGTAGTATAGTAAATACGGAGAAGGGGGTCCACGGCATTGCGGGCTCTCCCGGCGCTCTGGGTCCAAGTCACATGAGGGGCGAAGGGCCGTGGAGAGAGAGAGAGAGAGAGAGAGAGAGAGAGAGAGATGCCGGCGAGTGGGATCACGCGTCAAATTTCGACTGCTCGCCGGGCCCGGAGCCGTGGCATCGACAAGGTGGCTCTCGTCCGTGAATTGAGCAATGGGCGAAGAGGGAGAACCCCCAGTGGCTGGCTGCACATTGAGTGAATCAGCCAAAACCCGCCTAAGTGAATGCGGCTCAAAACTCTCCAACCACCCAACAAGACAAGCCACCCCGATTAGCGAATGCCACTCCACGCTGGCGCTGGCGGGGCAGCAGTGTGGGATGCTCCACTCTTGGTCAAGACGGCCCAAGGCACCAACGTCGGAACGTCCGCCGACCACTCTGGAGCCTTGAGGTTTCCTTGTGCTCAGTCATTCCCGTGCCGCCTAGTGCACAAGACAATCAGAGCATTGTCTTCCTCTCGGATGCTCTGACTGGGCACGCAGCGCCGAGGCCCTCGATCGACGGACCCCCAACCCTGTGTTTTTTTTGGCGTCGCCGGTCGTGCAGCCTGGCAGGGCAGCTCTGCGCAAAATCGCCAATGAGCATCGCCCTCCGTCTTCTCATGGCCGTCCCTGTTGAGTCATAGGAGCGCTGGAGGCGATCATGAGCCGCGTTAACATGGTCTAAGGGCACTCTGTTGCACCCTGCCGGCCTTCTATCCTCGCCCGCCTATGTTGGCTCTAGGCCCGTCTGCCTGGAGACTAGTCTAAGGTGACCCACAAGGCTGATTCAAGCGCCAGGGCGCCCTGCCATGCCGTGCACCGTCATGCTCACCACCTCGGAGTGATCGATGACCCGGGTGTGCAGAGCCGCATGCCGGCTCCTCGTCGGTTGAGCCGCATTGCCCGCCTCCTGGCACCGCGTTCCTGCCGCCCCGCCTCCTCCCCCTTCGCCGTCGCCTCTCTCTTTTTTGACGACAGTGCCCGTGCGTAGTTCCGATATCCTCTGTGGGATGGTGCACCCCGAGGTTGTCGACCGAAACAATGTGGACCAAGGCTCAAGCGCTGAAGCAATGATCCAGTAAGCCGTATCTGTACCGTGACCGGCCATCACCACGAGGCTCTTTGGTGTCCATGGGCCCAGCCGTGCGGGTGTGCTTTCCCTCAACGAGCCGGACGGCTACGTCGAGCCAGACTGAGCATGCTAACACGCACCAAGCTTCTCCCAGCTTCCACCTGCACCCTGTACTGAAACTGGGACAACCACTCCGATACCCAAAGAGCCCGGAATAGACCAGGTAGACACCATCGGGGGACCAACGGCGAGCATTGCCTGGTGTTGCTGTGTTGGTGTCGGTGACGTGCTCGTACCAGGCATGCCTCCTCCGATAGTGTTGGCAGATGCTCCTTCGTTTGCCGGGGTCGTATAGGGCCCTCCCAGGCGCACGACCTGTGTGACGACGGTCAGGCGCAAGTCTTGTCCACCCGTGTCGATCCATGGGCGAGAGCAGTTGTCGTAGACTGTAAACGTGGTCCTTGGGTATAAGGCTCCACCGAAGCCCCCAAATATGCAAGTGACATCAGAACGAGTGGCCAATGAGATAAGAAGACCACCCGGGCGAGAAAGCCGCCCTGAAACCCTCAAGCAATGCGTTGCCTTTGCGCCAAATTGTCCCCGCCTCAACTGGAAGAAAAGAAAAAAGAAAAAGGAACAAAAAAAAAAAGGAAAAAGGAAAAAGGAAAGAAGAGTCAGAGAAACCAAAGTGGAAGGAAAGGAAATTGGTGCGAACCGGAGAGAGAGACAAAGAAACCCCATCCCATCAGTGCGTTACCAAATGCTGATAATCGGGAGGTGCGACCAGGCAGGCAGGCAGGGAAGCAGCTGGGGCTTCTGAAACTCCTGGGGGGCCGACCTGCTGCTCACCTGCATCGCTTGAACAAGAGGATGTGATACTTGGAGGAGAGCACCTGATGCAAGCCATGGCGGAACCTTGGGAGGGATATCCCTCTCCCCCTGGGAAGAGCAGGGCCGAGGACAGCTAAGCGAGCAGACGGTGGGCTGCGTGCTAATTTATACCTGGCTATCCGGACTTGAGGCTCAACAGACGGCAGGAGCCTTGAGCCATCACATAGCCCAATATGCCTTCTCAGAGGAGGGATGGTTGCATCTCATGCACTTCAAGTGCACCCACCACACTCACACAATCCGGGCAAAATTGTGCTCGAAATGGGTCAAGGGCAACCGCCAAGGCTTCAGCATCTGATGACCAACTCGTGCTCTTGTGTGTTGGTTGTTCAGGTCAACACGCCAGCCGGGTCGGCGGCCTGTTGCTGCTCAGTGATCGAGCCGCCCGGTAGTATTCGCCAGGGTCAGCCCTCGAGACGGCACATCACCGAACCCCTCCCCCCAAGTGCGGAAGCAGAGCCTGCCGTCCATCTGGACCACCAATTACCGGCTGAGAAGCCGTGACTTCATGCTGTGCTCACAGCTTCGCACAAGTACCGGGCGGCACGTTGAAGAAAGAGGTGGCCGACCAGAGGCAGGTTTCCGGGGTGGCACAGCAGCTGGAGTTGGGCGGCGTCGTGGCCCTGGGCGCTCTCTCGACGCTGTGGTTGTAAGGGGGGAGGGCAGGGGTCTGGGCAGAACAGTATGTGATTGACTCGTGGTGATGGCGGCTCTGGGGCGCTGGAGAGAACGATGCATTCACGGCCGTGGTTAGCTGAGCTTCCAGCCTGTGATCACGGCGACTCCCAAGCCGGCACTGTGATGCACGCGCGCTTGTTGCCACCGGCGTGTGGGTCGGTGTCATCGATCATCATCCCCCCGACCGTGTGAGCACGCAGGCTGCATGCAACTGGCGGCAGCTGGGCACACGCTGTCTGAGTGCGCAGTCCTGGCCCTGGTTGGTGGCGTCAGGGGCTCAACACCACGGACGTCTGGGCGACGGACCACACGCGCCTCTCGCTACTCTGATACCATGCCCGGATGCCTGGCTGCTGTGGGGTGAAGCTGCTAGAGCCCCCCTTGCTCTTGAAGGCGGTCTTGTAAGCCCGAGGCCCAGTAGCGGCCAGACGGTGGGCATAATTAGGCAGGAGGACGGGCAGAAAATGAGGCTGATCTAACAATTAACAGGTTGCATTTCCAATTATACGGACGAGATGAGGGTAATTTTCCGCGAGGCCGGGCCGGCCGGGGATCCGTGCTCCAAGGCGACGCACGCATGCGGCAGTCCCTGACAGCAGGCACAGGAGGCCATATTGGACGACAGGGGAAGGGAGCCGGCCTTCTCTTTTATTATCAACCTCGTCGCTCCCATTCCCTCCCGCCCGCGCGATGGCGGCTTACGGAGTACACCACCCACACTCCCAAGCCATGGGCCAGACCCTCGAGACAATCCTCCACGCTCCTCCCATCCAGGCACGCCGGCCGGCACCTTGAGCCCATGCCAGAAGAGAAGGCCTGGCCCCGCTAGTCTCTAGGCATGGTTAGCTGTTCAGGCCCCAGTGTCGGAGTGCTGCTGCTCGCTGCTGAGTCCGCGTGAGGAGCCACAGCAGCGGTCAAGTGTGCTCTGTACGACAGGGCCGCGGTGCTCGCCCCAGTTCAGCCTCTGCTTAGGCGGCAGCGCAGGGATCGCCCAATGCGACTCCGCACGGCCCTCAGCATCTGCCGCGGTACGTCACTCAGCATATTATCAGGCCTGCTTCGCCAACGACACCTCGTGTCCGCCGCGACAGTCGCGCTTCGGAGCGCCACGATGGCCTCCTCCCCTCCCGCCGCCCAGCCGCCCAGGCGCTTCCCCAGACCCGAGGCCACCAGCCACAATGCCGCCAACCGATGGACAACCCGTATAATACCCATCTTCCTCCTCGCCGTCATCGGCTTCGCCTGCTGGGCCCTCACAAAACCTATTTGCAGTACGTCTGACTATGCGCCGCGCGACGGCCGAGTCCAAATCCTCGGTCGGGCACAGACAAGGACCCCAGACAACAAACGCTGACACGCGACGCGCGCTTGTGCAGTTGACTTTTTTATCGCCCGAAACCAAGTCGCCAGCGCAATCGCACTTCTTGTCCTCCACTATATCTTCCTAATATTAATGCTCACATGTTATGCCCGCACGCTGTACACTGTCACATATAACCCGGCCGTCGTGCCCCTCGAGCCGAAGCTTGCCCTGGAGTCCTTCTACACCCGGGATTTCTATACCTGCCGGAGCGATGGCCTGCCCATCTGGTGCTCCGACTGCCAGAACTGGAAGCCTGATCGCGCCCACCACTCTGGCGACATCCAGCGGTGCGTCAGGAAAATGGACCACTATTGTCCTTGGGCAGGGGGCATGATTGGGGAGACAGGTAGGCCTTTCTCTCTCTCTCCCTTTTTTTTTTTCTTTTTTTTTTTTTTTCCCTTTTTTTTTTTTTTTTTTTTTTTTTCCTTCCCCCTTCTCCAAAGCTGGTCCGGTCGGCAAGATTGAAAGCCCAGGATCACAGTACTGGGATACTGTCGTAGACATATCGATAAAACCAAGATGAGGTCGGCAAAGAATCTTCAAAAGCATGTATAACAAACAATCCTACTTCCTAGTTATCAGCAGATCTTCAGTAGCGCAAGTCGAGTCACGTTTCCGTTGCATTTAATCGGTACCCCTGAGTTAGGAGGTGTTTTCTTAGCTACAGGCTATTTAAGTAAGCAGCCCTGGGACATCAGCCAAGGAATAAGCGTAGCAAGGAGGCTGCCCCTGCAAGGCTCGAGCGGGAGACGGGCAACAACAGGGCAAAGCTTTCAATATGTATAATTAGGCAATACTCCGTACCTCAAATATAGCAAGAAGTACTATAGCTACCTGGGCGACTCGGAGAGTTAAGGGGGCTTCCGGCCAGCCAGTGTACAGTACTCCGAGTGATCACCTACCATTAATATTAACAACGTCCTCCCCAAGGTACGTACACTACATCAAGAGGTACATTGATTGACCTACCCACACACTCCATTCGGATTTCGACCAATCCAGGCACGAGAAACTCCAACACTTTGCAGGGTAAATAGAAAGCTTCTCTATCTGAAGATCACCTTGTCGAGCGCATCTGGGCCGAGCGGCTCTTTGCCCCGCCATGCAGTGGACCATCTGGGTTTCGAGATATATGGACTGTCGACTGCCCCGGCTGTCTGCCTAATCATCTCGTCTGTAGTCTGTATCGTGGCGCCCACCTGTTCCCTTATTATCTTCGTCACTATCATCGACTGAACTGAAAAGCAATGCTCTTAATGCAGCGCAACTCAGGTAGACAGGCGGGTGTGGCCGTGTGGTGAAGCATGAAGCGTCAGTCCTACACCTTGTAGAAGCAGAATCCCACATAGAAGGACGCGGCCTCCATCTCCTCTGGCGACACCAGAAGTTCGCCCCCGTGCCTCTGTCTCACACCCATCCGCTCGCTCAGGGGACCCAGCGTAGGGTCGTCCTTCTCCGTCTTCCAAAT
Organism: Stenocarpella maydis; assembly: GCA_002270565.1. Classification (NCBI taxonomy): domain Eukaryota; kingdom Fungi; phylum Ascomycota; class Sordariomycetes; order Diaporthales; family Diaporthaceae; genus Stenocarpella; species Stenocarpella maydis. Next base: position 84,292 of record NQMI01000160.1, read on the forward strand.
GTCGGGGAAGGTCTTGTGGTACTGCAGCTCGAGGTTGTAGTCCTCCGCCAGGGCTCGGAAGGCCTCCCATGGGACAACGTACTCTGGCACCTCCTCGACGGCCTCGTGCAGGAAGAAGTTGTATTTCCAACCGAACGGAGGGCGAAAGATACCCTCTTCTGGGGTCTTACCCGGGAATCTGACCCGATAAATGTCGTTGCCCCACTCGGCAGTTGGCTCGGCCTCGCCCTCTTCCTTCTCCTCGCCCTCCTCAAGCTCGCCGTCATCCTCAGCTTTGGGCTCCGCGCCGTTCTTCGCAGCCTGCTCGGCTTTGGCCTTCTGCTTTTCGTTGAACTCCTTGACCTTCTCGCCAATGACGTCGGAGTTGGGGATGGTGCCGATCAAGCGGCCGCCCTTCTTTAATGAGCCGGCCACGTTCTTGAGCATCTGGCGTGCCTTTGCCTCGCTCTCAAATGCGTAATGCATGCAGAACATCATGGAGACGACATCAAAGCCGCGCTCGCTGCTAATGTTGGATTGTGTGTACCCCACCTGCCGTACGATGTCGATGTCTTCGATTGATTCGGCGAAGCAGTCCTTGGCGTGGAATCTTGCCTCGAACAGCCGAGGCTGGGGACGGCGATAGTTGCCCCCGCGGCCGCCCCTGCCGCCATGCCGGTCTCGCTGCGACATACCTCTGTACCTCTCCTTTGCCTGATCAATTGAGATGTCCGCTGGGTCCAATCCCACGTACAGCTCCACAGTCTGCGGCGCCTGCTGCCATTTGCCCAGGTCGCCTCCCTTGCCACATCCGATGTCCAGGATCAAGAGCTCTCGGCCGCTCGAGATGCCTCGCTCGAATGCGCCCGGTGTGTGATCCTCGTCGGGGGCGAACTTCTGTATGATGCAACTCTTAATCCAGTTGTTGAAGGATCGCAGTCCCTTGATTCGACTGTCGGTCTTGCGCCAGTCGCGGCCTCGCTCGGGTACCGCGTTATAGTGGGCGCGGACCACGTCGTTGATGGCTGCGCGCTGGGTTTCGGCCCGGGATGCGGCGGCCTGCTGCTCGCGCTCGCGCTCGAGGGCGCGCTGGCGGAGCTCCTCTCGCTGGGCCTCATTGATGCGCGACCGTTGGCCAGGTCGCTTGAGTTTGCGCGGCTGTTCGGAGCCTGGGGGAGAAGTGCTTCGCTGTCGCTTCTTTGCGGGCGCCAGGGCCTTGGCGTCGTAGGGTTGAGGGAGATCGTCGCCTGCCATGATGGGAGACTGGCAGTTGCCTTGGCTAAATTCTAGGTTGGGAGGATTGGCAAAGGCAGGTTGTAGGAGCCCCGCGTGACGGGTTTCGGAGTGGTTGTGCCCGGTTGACTGCTCCTCGAACAATGGGAAGCTGTCCAGACTCAAGATGGTCTGGACCTGGCCGCGGAAGCAAGTCAAGGTCTTGGTTTCAGACGGGAACGGACCCTCGTCTGCTAGTCTTGGCCGCTCGTGCCTGAACAAATGTGGCTTCCCACGAGACTGCACCTTTTGCCAGGACTTCTGGCCTTTGGACGAGAAAGAAAAGTGAGCAGGTGATTTGGGAAAAGCGAGTGTATTGGAGACGGGTTCCAATGTGAAGAGGGAAAGTAAGAAAGGGGCGGGCCTTGTCAGCCAAACCTGGGGCAGGCTCAAGAATTGCTCCAAATGGGGAAGGCGGAGGAGGGGGACTTGGGTACCTCGCAAGCAGGGTTGAAGTTAGCTTTGTTAGTTTAGTATTTTCCTAGTATCAATACTAATAAATTATTATATTTTAATACTAATACTAGTAATAATACCAATACTAAAATACTAAATACTAATTTAGTACTGCTAATACTACGGTACCAATTTTCAGCCCTACTCGCAAGCGCATGGATCCACCCCCAGGCGCCGCGGCGACTTTAGCGCGCATTACGGAAGCTCTGCCGCCTGCTCGGTTGATGCTGTCAGCCATCGCAGAGCTTCCTTCCCCCAGCAACCTGTCTTAGCACCCGAAGACCAACAACAACAAGCCCACCAGCCAACCCCCCATCTGAATACCCCTCCTCAGTCTCTGCTCTCTCACGATCGATCCCCCTCACTCTCCTTTGCCGCCCGACTCAATCCCATTCTAACGTAAAGATGGGCTCAGATCCCCAGTACGCGAAATGGCCTCTGCTGCCACTGTCGCAGCATGTCTTCACCCTCACAAATCCTTACGCCTCGCGGCCAACCCAGGATGCCGCGGTCAAGAAGCTGCAGGATGCTATCGAGGAGCATAAGATGGCCCCTCTGTACAGGTACCTGGCACATCCTCTCGAGGGCATCCTGAACGCCGTGGGCGAGGGCGGCGCCAACACACCCGGCAAACCTCTGAGCAGGAAGTCGAGCGCCGCCGGCATGATCGCCACCAAGGCACCCACGGCGACCGTTTCCATTCCCTGGGACGAGGCCCTGTACCAGAAGCTGAAGGAGGACAACGACCGGGAGCTAGAGGAGATCCAGAAGGAGGAGGACGAGGCCGTCGAGAAGGCTGGTGATTCCGAGATAATGGCCGCAAAGGGCAAGCGGGCTGAGTTCTGGGCACGAGTCGGTGATAAGGTACGCATACCTCACGAAGACGCCGGATTTTACTTTTTGCAGTACAAGGGCTAACTTATTGTCATCCACCCAGGAGAAAGCCATATCCAACTACGAAGACGTCTTCGAGAAGACGGGTATTCTTGGCACCAAGATCGATCTTGTTCTCGCCATAATACGCACGGGCCTGTTCTACGGTGACAAGCTACTGGTCAAGAAGGAGGTCGAGCGGGCCAAGACTCTCGTCGAGAGCGGTGGTGACTGGGACAGGCGGAACCGCCTCAAGGCTTACGAGGGCCTGCACCTGCTCACAGTGAGGTCATACAATCTCTCTGCACCCCTTCTCCTCGATTCCCTGTCCACATTCACGTCCTATGAGCTCTGCACCTACTCCAGCCTGGTCGTGTACTCTGTACTCGCCGGCTCGGTCAGCCTCAAGCGGGTCGATTTCAAGAGCAAGGTCGTCGACGCCCCCGAGATCAAGGCCATCCTGGGTGACGGCGAGGACAAGCTGGCAGCCCTCAGCGGACGCGTATCCGCAGGGCCCGGCGCGGACGACCCCGTCAACGAGGAGGACAATGCCAGCCAGGCGCAAACAGCAGCCAAGAAGACGGTCGTCAACCTCACGATGCTCGGCTCCAGCAGCGACCAGCCCGAGGCCGAGATGGCGGTGGACTTCTCGCCGCTGGCCAAGCTGGTCAGCAGCCTGTATGGCGGCCGCTACAAGACCTTCTTCCAGTCGCTGGCCCTGGTCGAGGAGCAGTTCCTCACCCAGGACCGGTACCTGCACGAGCACAAGAACTGGTTCATCCGCGAGATGCGACTGCGCGCGTACCAGCAACTCCTGCAGAGTTACAGGGTCGTCGGGCTGGAGAGCATGGCCAATCAGTTTGGCGTCACCGTGGACTTCCTGGACAGGTTCGTTGCCCCGCTCACCCCTGATATTCTCACAAACTCGCTTCAAACTTACCCTTATCGCCGCAATTCTTGGAGTCTTGAAAACTAGCATCAACTGATATTCATCCAGGGATCTTGCCAAGTTTGTCGCAGGAGGCCGCATCCCGTGCACCATTGACCGGGTGTCGGGCAAGGGCGTCATCGAGACGAACCGGCCCGACGACAAGAACAAGCAGTACCAGGACGTGGTGCGCCAGGGCGACCAGCTGATCACCAAGTTGCAAAAGTACGGCCAGGCTGTGAGACTCCGTGGAAGTGAGAGGGCATAAAGACACGTATGGGTGTGCAACCAAAGACTTGGTGAGGTGATGGCGTATAATGGGTTTGCTGGTCCTCGTGCCCAAGCCGCACTGTATGTATGATACCTAGACTCAAATGAAATGACTTACTACAAGCAAGAGCTGCGGATTGAGGTGGGAATCTTGTGTGTATGTGTGTTGCATTTCCATTGTTTGTGTCATGAACTCATCTAGGGGAGAGAAAAAATCATCGCCTATTCGCATCCAACGGCGAACGCCATGCCATATTTCATCCAAATCCACTCGGGTCTCGCCAATGAGCGGAGATGTTTGCTCCCTTTTTGGTTTACCGTTTTCCCCCAATATGCATGTCTCTCTACCTGTACTTGTCCATGAACTCCTGGTGGAACTTGACAATCGATCCGACCCACTCAGTCCCAGGAGCGAGGAAAGTGGTGCGGAAGTGCAGCGTGCCCTCCTTCTGGCCAAAGCCGCTGCCGGCGACGAGACAAACACCCGTGGCCTCGAGCAGCCTCAGGCAGTAGAACTCATCCGGGGCGCGGCCCTCTGCCCCTGCCGCCTCGATGGCCTTGGCGGGGAGCTTGACGGTGGGGAAGAGGTACATGCTGCCCTGGGGCTCGCCGCACTCGACGCCCTCCATCTCCTTGAAGGCGTGCCACAGGGCGTAGGCGCGGTCCTTGAGCCGGTTGTAGATGCCGTTGTACTCCTCGTCGTACAGCTCGTAGCTCGGGTCGCCCGGCCGGGGCGGGTTGACCATGAGCTCGACCAGGCACTGGCCGATGACGGGGGCGCACAGCGTGATGGAGACGAACTTGTAGATCTCGGCCTGGACCTTTGGGTCGAAGCCCACCAGCTCGAAGTAGCCGCCGCGGTGGCCGCACTCGCCCACCATGCCCTTGGAGACGGACTGCAGCGAGGCGAGCTCGACGGCGTCGTACTTGCCAGGGCTCTCCTTCTGCAGCGTCCTGAGGACCTTCTTGAAGGAGACGAACTCGCCGATGAAAACGTTGGTCTGGTACACCTCGTCGGCCATGATGACCAGCTTCTCCTCGCGCGCGAAGTCGATGACGCTGCGGATGTCGGCCTCGGACAGGCTGGCCCCGGTAGGGTTGCCCGGGTTGATGATGACAATGGCGCGAACGTCGGTGCCCTGCGCCTTGGCGTCGGCACAGGCCTTCTTGATCGCCGAAACATCGGTGCCCCAGTTCTTGGACTCATCAAGATAGTAGGGGACGCATGTGGCGTTCAGGACGGCCAGGGAAGCCGTGTAGAGGGGGTACTGGGGGATTGGCACCAAGACGCCTGTCTGAGGGCCCTCGCAGATAATGTGCAGGAGCGTGTTGACGCCCGAGGAGGCACCACCAGAGAGGTAGATGTCAGCCTCATTGGCTGGGAAGCCATCTCGCCCTGCAGCAGGTTAGCCTCGTCCAAAGTAGCCCCATCCAGGGCTGACCCGTCCTGGGTGTTTTTGGCCGTCTCCCTCTCCTGGTCCAAGGGGACACCCACTCTCAAGAAAGTCAGCAATGCTCTGCCTGATGGCGGGGACGCCGTTGCTGGCACTGTATGCCCCGACGGAGCCAGCCTTGCTCAGCAGCCACCTGGCCCTCTCGATGACATCGGACTTGTAGTTGAGCTGGTTGAGGAGGACATCCTCGTGCTGCAGGAGCAAGGGGTTCTCGAGAAGACTCAGGACCTGCCTGAAGAAGGTGATGGGCTTCTGGTCCAGCTGCTGGGGGTTGCCGATGTTGGCGGAGATGACCTGTTTGAAGGGGAGATCGGTGTCGCCTCTAGCGAGCTTTGCACGATACTCCTCAGACTTGACGGCGAGCTCGCCCCGGACGGCGTACTTGGCCTCCTTGATGTGGGGGTTGACGTTGTTGATATTCAGCCTGCCTGCCGCGGCGGACGCCATTGTGCGACGGGTGTGTGCGCGAGACTGCAGCTGGTGAGAGAAGCTCGCAGTGGGTGGCGGGGGGGTCGGCGCTGATGATGCTGCAGCAAAAAAAAAAAGCGATATGCAAGGTCAGATATGCTGTCAGAGGTGCATGTATGGCTTGGTAGAAGTGAGAGCAGAATTGGATGACAGCTGGAGTTTGAGATGTGGCCAGTTGCGATGGGATGGATATTGGGATGGATGAGTCAAGCAGCGAGAGATGCCGCAGTCAGTGTATTTAGCCAAGCAGTCCGAGGAGCAAATGCAGAGTTTCAAGACAGAAAATGCGCGCAGGCCAAAACAGACCCCGGAAAGAAGCTGTTCAGATCTCGTGGGGAACCCAGGATAAATCTCGCATGCATGCGGGCATGGCGAGAAGTACCGAAGTGACTGGTCCATTGGTGTAGGTAGAAGAATATCGCGCCTGTGGTGGGGCGAACCACGTCTCTTCCTTTGTGTAGTGTAGACACCATTTGCACCCTGCACCTGGGGCTGCTTAGCCTTCGTGGCCGGGTTGGCCTGGCCGACATCGGGGATGTGCACTGCGGGAGCCTGTGGGAGAGCCTGCGGGACAGGGTGGAAGGGTGGGTTGACCCAGAGCTTTGGGGCGGCCAGTCACCCAGCCTACCTACACTAGGTCGCCAGCCAGCCAGCCAGCCTCACTTGAGGCCATCACAGACCGAGTTTCGAGGTCTCGGGCGACACGGTGCGACGTTGAGTGAGGCGATAGCGACAGCTGTCACTGCCACCGTCACCACCTTTAGATATCGGCAGATGGGGCCCGGGGACAGGGGTGTGCAGGCAGTGCAGGCAGTGCAGGCAGTGCAGGGCAGAGATTCACATGACAATGAATAAAATAGTAGAGACGAGACGTTACCCATCCGTGTGAGTTTGCCACGGGCCAATGAAGCCCGGCAGCGACCCGACAAAACCGGGGCCGCAGCCCTGGCCGACGTCAACAGCGCCCTCTGCCCACCGAGAGCCATCATCGTCGATCCGTCCTCGTAGGCTTTGTCGTCTGTTCGGCGACAAAAGCGCTGGTAGGGTGTCTGGACCAAGGGAGGTATTTAGAGAGAGCCCAGAGCTGCGTTGAGCTATGTAGGATGTGGTAGAGATAAACTCCGTCGCAGGGCCGCCCCTGCTCAGCTCAGATAAGCTTCTGCTGTGGTCGCACCCCAGGTTGCTGTGACACAGCGCGTGCCTTGTAAGCACCGCCTCTGCAAGATGCCCTTGACCATTATTCACTCACTCACTCACTCACTCACTCACTCACTCACTCACTCACTCACTCAATCTCAGTGCGTTGTTGAAATCTGAGCCCTAGCCCAAAGTGACCATGGACCTGGATGAACTTGTTCAAATTATCAGGCAACGTTTACGGTTGTGATCATACTGTCGAAGCTATCCCCTCCTCTCATCGTCGAATGCTTCGGCAATGCTTCCTACGGTCCGAGTTCGGGGGGGAGAGGACCGAGTGACGAGTACGAACTGGGTGCCGATCTTGGCTGGGTGAGGCCGTGCCTGGAGACGTAGGAGAACCCTGGTTGCATAGTCAGGGCCTGAAAGCATCATGAACTTCCGAGCTGAGGCGTGTCTGGGTCTATGTTCTTGGATTTGGCCTGCCTATATTTCCCAAGGCTTCGGCTAACATCGATGCCAGCTCTTGTTTCCCGCCTGGCTGGTTAAACTTAGAGACGTCTAAGGTGGCGAGATTAGCCTGGTCTAGGTTTTCTGGCGTCTCTGCGACTTGGACACAAGGCAATGTTACAGTCTCTATGGTTGTAGCCATCCTATGGATGGTTGTGGAGGTGGCGATTTGACCAGACTGTTTAATACGGCACAATCAGTGGACATTTAGGAGCGTTGCCTTCCTCTGACTATAATAACTGTACCATCAATGTGTTATGCACGAGGTGAAGCGACGTTGGGATATTGTCATAGCTCCACCTGTGTTCACCTTATGCCGGCCTAGCCCGATTCCGTTATCATTTGATACTAAGTAACAATCTTGGAGCCAAACTGCCGGGATTCAATCTTAAACCTGGATGCTGAGTTATCCAGACTCAAAGGCGGGAAGCCAGTGGACAGGTGACAGACACACCATCGCTGCAAAGACTGGCAAATTGTATATTGGATACATACATTTACCAGGAGAGCACGAATAAGATGGTATCGAGGTATTTAGCCCAAGGATGATTTGGCTTACATGAATAACATGCTGCGAATCGAGGCGATAATTAGTAGGCTCTTTGGTCCACGTGCTGTCCTTGGCCGACCGGTTAAGAACCCGCCGACGATAACACCCGACTAACAACCACAACAACTTGGGACCGCCGCCCGTCTCTAGACAATACGACCGGAAAGCTCGCTCTCGGCCATTGAAACTGAGGACCTCGCAGCTGTTTATCGGCAGGCAGGCAGGCTTCAGTCAGTACCGGCAACGTCCACCAGGGGCCGAGTGAAAGCTATCAGCCAATCGACACTAGCTTTGCTCAAATTTTCCAACATGACGGCATCACCAGTCCAGGGCAACGGCGCCGCGGCGGCGGTAGATCCCGGGACACCCAAGGAGGTAGCCAGCAGCGCGACGCCGGTGCTAGATCTGCTCGGAGAGGAAGCAAGGCCAATCGACCCCAGCGTGGAGAAAAGGGTCCTCAGGAAGATCGACCTCTTCCTCATGCCCGCCATGGTCATTGGTGAGCCCGCCAAGATTCAAGATTAGTGTCGAGCAGCGACTCAGAGAGTCACTGATGCCGATGTGTAGGATACGGTCTGGTCTACTACGACAAGGCCATATTGGGCAGCGCAGCTCTCTTCGGCATGACGGCTGACCTCCACCTCTCGGTGGCGGATGCGTCGGTTACCCCCCCAGAGGTAGACACCACACGGCTCAGCTGGGCCACGTCCATCTTCTACTTTGGCCAGCTGGTCGGCTCGTATCCCATGACGTACATCCTGCAGCGATCCAACAACCGTTATGCCCTCGGCCCTGCCGTCATGCTCTGGGCCATCATCTGCGCAGCCACCGCTGGGGTGACGAGCTGGCAGGGCCTGCTGGTGCAGCGCTTCTTTCTCGGTATGGGCCACAGAGGCGGCCTCTTCTCTGCTGAATCACCCGGCAAGACAAGCTGACATACTGCCTTCAGGATTCACCGAGTCGATAGTTCCTACGGGCTTCATGATCACCGTCAGTGGCTATTACACTCAGTCCGAACAGGCCCTGCGGCAAAGCTGGTGGTTTTCCGGCACTGGTTGGTTCACCATCATCGGGGGCGGACTCAACTACGGCTTCGCACAGATAGAGGGTGCCCTCAACCCATGGCAATACCTCTATGTCTTCGCCGGTGCACTCACTTTCCTGTTTGGGCTATGGTGTTTTGCGTTGCCGAACTCTCCCCTAGACGCGTGGTTCTTGACCGCTGAAGAGCGCATAATTGCGGTCGAGAGGCTGAGAAAGGGGCAGACTGGTGTCAGGAACCAGACCATCAAGAGCGCTCAGATAAAAGAGGCATTGTTGGATGCAAAGACCTGGCTGCTTGTGGTGATGATGGCTGCTGCGTGAGTTGCCTGATGCCATCCAGGGTTTCCTAGTCGCGCTTCACTCAGATTCTGGAGCTAACCCCTGCTGCAGTTACACGGTGAACGGAGCTGTTTCTGGCTTCGGGCCGCTCATCGTGTCAACATTTGGCTATTCTTCCCTGGAGAGTATACTGTTCCAGTTTCCACTCGGTGCCATCAGCGCGGTCGGCATTGTTCTGACAGGCTGGATATGCTCCCACCGCAACATCCGTATCACGCTCCTGATCCTCTGCTGCCTTCCTGTCATCGCAGGCTTCATCATCATCTGGAAGTCAGATTGGGGATACCGTCCAGTCGCGCCAGTGGTGGGGTATTCGATCATCGGTTTCTTTGGACCGGTTGTCGGGTTGACCATTGCCCTCGCGGCGGGAAATGTGGCTGGCGAGACGAAGAAGAGCTTCATCGCATCCGCCGTCTTCGTCGCTTACTGCGTCGGCAACATCATCGGGCCGCAGATGGTGAAGAGCCAGACCAAGAGCCAGCACTACCCTGAGCTGTGGACAGGTTTGACTATATGGTACGTACAGCGCCCGTTGGTACACCGGGGAACATTGTTAACGGGTGACTGTTAGTTACTGTATCACAATTGCCTCTGCCTCTGCGCTCTACTACATTCTACACCGGGAGAATAAAAGGCGGGATGCACTGGGCCAGGATGAAGGTGAACGAGACAGGTTGGCTTTCAAGGATTTGACGGATAAGGAGAATTCATATTTCAGATACGTTCTCTAAAGCGTATCCGCGAGATATTGCTCCCTGTTGTGCAAATTATGATCCTGGGCAGATCCGGCCAGAAGGGGTACATAAGAATCTGGTACGAACCTGAGCTCATACAGTATTTATTACCTGCCTAGGTAGGTAACCCGTACAATAAATAGGGTGCGAGTCTCTCCACACTGCGGGTCGAGGAGTGGAAAGGGAACAGGATGCCGAAGAATAGCATCTTATGGATGACTGAAAATCCCTTTGCCAAAAGAAATTCGACCCTACATAGGAAATGCCCAGGCGGCCCCAACAATTCACACCTTACGCGATCTCGTTCAAACGCTGAACCTATATGATCGTAACCGTTTCCACAGTCGCATACTCAGAGAGATCTGGTGTTTTCCAATGAAAATAACCAATACCAACTCGCTTGTACACTTGTCTTCTCGGCGGCGCCGCTTCGAGGAGCAGCTAGCAGTGACGGAACCAACCCCGGCCTGCGTTAACATAAGCGTGGTTACTACCGATTAAGCTTGTTAATGAAGTCAGGTTGCCGCACTTCCTGGAAAATTAATGAACATTCTTTAAAGTAAAACAAGAAGAACAAGAAACAAACACCGAGAGCCTGATGGGATTATCACGTAACCGAGCAACCAGAAACAATCTACCATCAACCGACTGCCATGCTCTTGAAGCCTATTGCCTTTGCAAGAGGTTCGTACCTGCGTTCCAGATGAGTCCTGGAGTTTCAATCTTGACGCTCATGTTCTGAGCCCAGAACCTGGGTTAAATCCGGAAAATGAGCGGCTTGGGGCAATAGCAGTGAGCCATGTCGGGCTGGTGACGAGGGGCGAATGCCAGCGCGGATAGATTACAGACGCGGCGTACAAAAACATTTGGTGTTAGCGACACATATTACCGCCGGTGCCTGCATAGCCAGAGGCCAAGGTCATAGTCACAGACGTAGACAGACTCATGAGTCTCTAGTTGTCCACGCTAGACACTAGTTACAAGAGGTCGGGCACACAATCAGCCAAACAACGGCTGTGACTGAGGGAAAATAGTAAAATATTTCCTAGGACGAGAGGCTTGGGGTGAGATGGTCCAAATTTTGATAAAATGTAAGTTTTTGGGACGGTAGGATATAAAATAAGCCTGGCCTTTCTCTCCCCCGGCTCATCAGACTGATAACAGCCCCAGTGTTCGCAGGAAGCACTTTCTTCTTTTTGCCCACCATAACACACGCCAAAAACATGCAAGACCTCGAAATTCATCAACAAATGCAAACCTCCAACTCCGGGCCCAGACCAAGAGCACCTCGCAATCGGTTCAGCGCTATGCCCGGTGAACTCCAAGACCTGGTGCTCTCCGAGATCCTCTGCAACTTTCCAACACCGGCGAGTTCAGAAAGGGCCAACAATGGCAGATATATCGGGGAGCATAGCAGCTTGTCCCTGATTCCGTGGGAGGTAGACTTGAACATCATCGACCACCATGATCCGGCCGTCGTCGCGCGAGCGAGGCGGGCGATGTTAATCAATAATCAGTTTATCTGCATCAAGTCCGAGTCCGTCAACCTGCGGCCTATATTCCTCGCGGCGCAAGTCCCGATTCTCGATATGCGACTCCCCATCACAGGGGGCAGAGCGCCCACGAGCGTGGTCTCCGATTATTTCATTCTTACCCATCAGATTGAGAGGCTAGGAGTCGTCGGCTCCTCATCAACAAGCACCGACAGGTCATGGGGCCGGACGCGCGAGTCACTTGAGAAGCTTGGTCTGACCGCCCATGGCCGGCCCCAGCTGCAGGAATTTGTCATCCTAGGGAGGCATCTCCCGCGCTTCTGCGAGGCGCTCAACGGGGCGGACAGTGGCTACCATCACTTTGGCGAGTGCACCCATCACCAAATCACGATACACGGGCCGTTCGATGACATTCTTGGCCGGAAAGTCCCCACCTTGGAACCCGAAAATATTCTGAAGCCCTACGGCTCGATACTCCGCGGCTTCGAAAAGTTCGATATCAAGTGTAACAAAAGGCTTAAGGTGGCCAAGGATATCAAGACCCAGGTGAGCAAGGAATTGGCGAGGCCCCGGACTGAGGAAATCGTCAGAGACCTAGATTGCCAGATGAGCAAAGGCGACAAGCTCCTGAGCCTCGAAAGGCCCATCCAAGCCGCTCACACCTATGCGCGGGCGTCGCAGGGGCTGGTGTGGCTATTTAGAAGAGGCATGCTTCCCTCTGAGGACCATTGCTCCGCGCCTTTGGTCCTGGCCCAGTTGTTCTTCACGCTGGGCCTGCGAGAGGCAGAGGCGTGGCTGGCTGAGATGGAGAGAAGGACCGCCGGCGGCGCAAAGTCCGAGCATGACACGCCGGTGGGCGGGGATGGCGACTGCGGCGACCCAGACAGCTACTCGAACCTAAGGGACCTCGTGCGCGACATCGTGATCCGTCCGGCGCCGCCGCCTCTCAGGCACGGCCCGAGCACCTACGAGAACGCCCTCCAGCTGTACCACCTGGCCAAGGCCGACCGGCTCATGAACCGTGGTAATAAGTTTACCTGGAAAAACATCAACGAGGCTCTTCGACTGGAGCCACAGGACGAAAATATCCGTCAGGAAGCTGGAATAATCAACAGCTGCATGAAGCCCTGGCTTCTGCGGTTCACGCCTGACAAGGGGTGATTCCAGATGCGTCCACAATTTTCTTGGTCTCGATCGGAAGAGATGGAGCAGTCTCAGGCTGGGTTGGTTTGTAGACAACATCATGGGTTGGAATTATGGATGTTGGGGAAAGTGGAAGTCTGCTGTATGGCTCTCAGCAGCGAAGCATGGGAGTAAAAACACAGAACTTTGACGAGCATTGCATCTGTTTGGTGATGCCACACTAACCCAGGTAGTTCCGTAGCAAAAATACCTATGGTTCAGCCAGGTCACCAAGATGCCTATGGACTGTGACTGACAGTTACAAGACTCATCATGTGGAGAATGCAGTGTGTGTGAGCCGCAATAAGCGAGGAGTGAATCACTGTACTTGCAAGAGACTTCCAAGAGACAATGGCGTAACATCGTCGGCCAGGATTCCGGCCGGGCCCCCATTCCGGCCGCCTTTCCCACACAAACTCAAACATTTCAACAAGCAATAATAACTCCAAATAAAATACTTAAAAACCCTAATCATTTATATATATATATATAATATTTTACTTATAATATAAGGAAAAGTTTTATTTTATAACATTTCTACATATAATAATTTGAAAAGCACTTTTAAATATAGCTTTTAT
>NQMI01000161.1:0-30147 GCA_002270565.1 Stenocarpella maydis
GGGGGGGGCGGGCTCCACCCTGCTAATAAATAAGCTGTGTTTGCCCTGCCGATGGCGCCGCCCTGTCGCGTGTCATCACCTTGTTCCTTATAAGGCCTGCGGCTCCCACGGGCTTTGCAAAAGCTTAGTTGGACGCGAATGGAAACATGAGGCGCGGGGCCCTGCCCTGATCCGGCAGAAGCTTAGCTTTTTTTAAGGGGAGGGGGGTGGGCAGAACCAACGCCGTTGTGCACATACATACATACGTGCACACGTTATTACGACGCCAAACGCACGTCATGGGCCAAGCCAGGTGCTCTCTTGTCTTGTTAATCTGGTCCTCTTGTTCTCCCTGGGGAGTGCTTGGTAGTATCTAAATCCGAACGGCTGTTTTGGAGCCCCCCCAACCTTGAGTCTCAGCTCTGCGAACGCCCCACGCACGCACACACACGCACACACATTCGCACCGGAAGTGTATATTTGTCAATGATGATCAGAATTAGCCAGGGCCTCTGGTCTTTCCCCACCGTGGTCCCGACGGAGACGTACATATGCCGTGGGGCCTGATATCCGGCCAGACAGACAGTAGATTCTACCATACAATCCCACCCACGAACCACCCCCCCCCTGCAGGTGGGTCTTGCCAAACCGACAGCCCAAAATACGAGGGGCAGCTGCAAAACAGAAAACCATCGAGAGGCTCCGAAGATTCAGCCTGTCCGGCGCCGGCTGGACTTTCTTCGCTCCCGGGGATACTCCTCCGGGGCAGCCCACCTGGGGGGGGGCCGCACCCCCTGGCCCGGCATGACACTGTGGGGCCCAAGAGGACAGGTTCGGCTGCGTGGACCACATGGCAATGTATGTAAGAAGAGAGACGGACGCTTATACCCGGCAGTTTCGATTTTTGATCCCTGACCGCCTCGAGGATGCCACCCATGGGTATATGTATGTATGGTGGTGTTGTATGTACGTACAGTTACAACTACGTGTTTGCGCGCTCGGCCGATTGACCGGATATGGCTGGAGGTAAGGCTTGGCCGGCAGGCAGGCAGGCAGGCAGGCAGGCCTGCGCCCACGAGACCGTGATCTGCGGCCCTCCCTCTAGTGTGTATCTGGTGCCGAGCTGGCACTCACTGGCGACGATGGGTCGTGGTGGTGGTGGTGGTGGTGCGCTGGAGCACCGCCAAGCCCCAAACTGGCTCTCCCCCCCTCCCCTCCCCCGGGGGGGGGGCGCCTCAGACATTTTGTCGGCATGGCGAGAAAAGGACAGGGCCAGTGTCTCGTACATGTCTCTGGGCCAGGCGTAGCGGTTTTGAGTGTAGGCGTAGCGGTTTTGAGTGTCCGCGGTCCCCATACGCGGTCCCCCTACTACACTATTATTGCTTTTACGGGTCCAGCGGGAGGGGGAAAAATAGTCATCCTGCCGGGATGGGACTGCCATTGTACCTCCCCCCCCCCCGGCCTCGCTTCCCGCGGACGCTGCCGCCTGTGCCGTGACAGATAATAATAAAACAACCCGAGGCTTGTTTGCCCATACTGTCAGTGGGATTATTATTAATGCTCAGCTGTTGCGACACCACAACGCTACAGCGTAGGTTCGTCCCGAAGCTTGAGGGGCACCGGGGGCAACTCTAAAATCACATAACTGCCTAATAAGCGGACCCTTGGGAGGGTGGGCAGAATAAGGTTTCCAACGTTTGTACACTACTGTGTNGGGGGGGGGGGCGCGGGGGGGCACGACGAGGCATTGGGACATGTAGATCCTTTGGGGTTGAAGGGGGGGGCGTCCCGGGGTTGTCGCCCAACTGCCACGGCTTGCCTGCAACGTCAAGAAGGGCAAGCAGCTGTCACCTTTTCTCTCCGCGACAGGGACCCTGCCTGGCGACTCAGTCGCCGCGGCGGGTTCGCAGCGGAGAGAAGGGGGAGGGGGGGATCCCCCGACCGGAGAATAACGATTCGAACAATGTGTCGTCTGTCTGGTATGCCTGCGGTGCGGTGCAATGTGGGTGGCTCCACTCAGCACAAGTATACTGTAGTGTACTGTACATACATACATACATACACAACCAAGCCCTGGCGGCTGGCGGGGGCCGAGGGCCGAGGTGGGAGGATGAGAGAGAGCCCTCGCCCTGCAAGGGGAAACGGGGTGGGTGGGTGATGGATGGGTGATGGGCGGATGATGGATGGGGGCAGAAAACATGTCCGTAATCTCCATCTCGTAAAGTGGACTCTCGCTTAGACGGCCGTGAACCAAATTCTGTCATCTCTATTTGTAGATCATTTTTTGGGGGGGGGTTGCCCTCTCCTTGGTGCTAAACAGAGCAAAACGGCCCGACGGCTGCTAGCGGTTATCCCTTCCGGGGACGGGCGGGCCCCGCTGCGGCTGAGGGGGGAGAAAAATACATCGTGATTGGTTTCAAAGTGCGTGTGTGTGTATATCCGTACGGTCTGGCGGAGAGAGAGACAGACAGAGAGAAAGAGAGGGGCCTCAGTCATCGGCGTGCGGATCAATGATGCATCTCCGGGCATGATACGAGGGCCCCCCCCCCATCTTGGGGGCGCATCATAAATGATATTCTTGACAGAAGCAGCCAACGCAGCCGGATAATGTCGAGGGGAAAACAGCGAGAGAAATGGCTGAGAGAATCCCGCAACATTGTGTGTGTGTGTGTGTGTGTGTGCACTTACTACTTGTGCGCACTTGTGCACTTCAGGCTGTGCCCACTCAGCTATGTCCGTGTATGTCTGTGTATGTCTGTGTATGTGTGTGCTTTGCCACCATCCACCCCCCAAACACGAGCAAGATGGATCCATCCCCCCCCGATGCGTCCCTCATCAGCGGCCTCCCTCACTCGGCATAGCCCCGGCCTGCCGTGCAGCGCTCCCTGTCGAGCCGCATCCCGAGCTGCATGCAATAGTCCAGACGCCCTCTCCCACCTGCGGGCCATGGCGCCACAGCAACCAGGACCGGACAAGCTCGATGCTGCGCCCGGCTGAGCTGGGCAACCCCCTCTCCCAGGCTGGCCGTGCACCGCTGCTGGGGGTGAGGCCGAGTTACCCACGATAAAGAAGAAGAAAAGGAAGGAGAACCCCCCCCCCCCCCCGCGCGCCGTATCTGCAGGCCCGGGTGCCGGTGAGGGCAGGAGCAGCAGGATAGCACTGGGAGCGGGTTTTCCATGGACGACGGTGCAGCTTGGGTAATGGGTCCTCATGTCTCTGTCAGTTTTCACACGGCATGAGGCTGGCTGGTGGCATCGGGTGTGGGCTGGCCGGTGAGGAGACGGCGAGAATCCAGCCACGTCATGGGCCCTCGCGGTGCTTCCAGCTGAGGGCAGCATCGTGGTACGACATGGAGGACGGTGGCACGGCAGCAGGACCATATCATGTATAAAGCCTGAGGCGGCCGCGGCTGGAGGGTGTGATGCCTGTGCTATATCGCGCCACATCCCGTGGGCGAAAGCCGACACCAGAGCCGCTCCCATCCCAGCCCTCTCTCGCGCGCCCCCCCCCCCCCCCCGCCCGGCTAGTTTGAAATCTCAGAAGAAAACCATGCTGCTTCCCACCGCCCTGTCTCTGGCCGGCCTGGCCGGCGCCGCCGCCGCCCTCCCCCGGACCCGTGCCACCACCACAGACATCCAGTTCTGCACCGCGTCCGCATACGCCACGGGGGCATGCCCGTACGCCCGCCCGACCGCCGGCGCAGGCACATGCGGGACGCTCCCGGTGGAGCCGGGCGTCTGCTGTGAGAGAGAGCCCTCCCCCCCCCTCCCCTTCTTTGAAATCAAACCGGCAGCGGTAGGAGGCGGCGGCGCTGACATTGTTATCGGCAGACACGTTTGCTGACTTCCCCGGGGCCCCGGCCGCGCTCATCGGCAACGTCAACTACGTCTCGATCCCCAGCGGGGGGTCCATCGCCGGGTGCAACCTTTACAAGTGAGCCGTCCCTCCTGAATTTGTGTATTGTGTGTGTGTGTGTGTGTGTGTGTGCTGTGTGTCTGTTTGTGTGTGTGTCTGTTTGTGTGTGTTCGTTTGTGTGTGTTTTTGTGTGTGTCTGTTTGTGTGTGTCTGTTTGTGTGTGTCTGTTTGTGTGTGTGTGAGACCAGCAGCATCTGACCACAGCTGTTCCACAGGACTGTGGACTGCACCGTGACGCCCGACCAGTCCTGGGCGGCCACCGAGGTTGGGTCGACGGACCTGACGTGCCGCAAGCATCTCACTGCCAACATTGTCAGCTGGATCTGTGCCTAGGCGGTGGGGAGCGTGGAATGTCGCCCCTGGATATACCAGAGGGCAGGGGCTGGGTGTATCGAGGCCGGGGGGTGGACTTCGTGGCCGTCGTATCGCCTGTCCCGGGTGGGAGGGGCGGAGGATGTGCCCTGGGGTTGCCGGAGCATTCCAGGCGGCGCGACCTTCTCGTGTTGGGTCAAGGTAGACTGAATGATAGCCAAGGCTGGGTGTTGGGGAGTACTCCAGATGAGCTTCGTCGTGTTCTGTGGTTGTCTTGTATAGAGGCCGACACGTGTGACCCGGATGATCCTCCGTGACACCTTGGCTGTGGCTAGACGTGAGCTCAAGGTATAACAAAGCCCTGGCATGCTCGCTCACGGGTTGCACTGCGGCCCGGTCGACAGCCAGACGAGGAATGTTCCATTTGCGTCCACTTCAGACTGGCAGCCTCCGCCTCTTTGTTGCCATGTAGTTGCCCGGGGGACAAGACGAAACAGGCATCGGGTGCTCGTCTGCTATATACCGACTACCATCACATCACACGCGATATCCCGGCTGTAAAAGGATGCACACCCGGCACGAGGACCCGTGTTGGGTACTCTCGGTCCAGTTCCAAGGGTTGTGCATATCAGACAATGCCTCACGTGCAATGTCACGAAGCATCGGGCCTACAGTTGCCTCAACCGATCCCCCCCCCCCCCAAGGACCGACACTGGCCCCAGGGCCCGACCAAGACGGCAACCCGGGCGCCTCCGCAAGCCCGAGCAGCCTCTCAATGCTGAGGCCCCTTCGTTGCCGGGACCAGCCGGCCGCCGGTGTACCACCCCTCCCCCCGCGCCGACGCCGCCTCCTCGGCACAGACCCGGAGCAGAGATCCCCTCCAAGGCCTGTCCCCGCCGCGGGCTGATCCACTCGGCCGCGCGCGCGGGGGCGTCGGTGCTATCCTGTGGTACTCGGGGTCTTTGGTTCCCGGCCCGTTTCGCCCCCGCGGGCCGGACCGCACCTACCGGGTGCCCGGCGTGCGGGAGGAGGGCTGGGGGGCACCGCGGGAGATAGCAAGGGCGGCAGGGGAGCTGAGGCTGAGCCGTTTGTCGAGAGACGGACCTTGGCCCACGTCCGGATCCAAGGGCGACTGGTTGGCTTGCCTCGGACGTGCGGCCCCCTCGGGCGCGCGGGCTGAGACCAGCACCTGGTTCTCGGCATGAGGACAGCTCGGGAGGGGTCTGTGTTCGGGGGTGCCTATCCTGCTCTCATCTCACTCGCCCCTCGTAAACATGCTGGGGGCTTTTCCCATGGCGCCTCAGGCTTTCCGGAAGTGCAAGCAAGATCTGGACAGAGACATCCTGCGCAGGATGGTGGGCGAGAACGTATATGGTAGTGTAAGCAGATGCATACCACGTGTTCTAAGTATAATGTCAAGGGATGAGGCCCGCCCCGCCAGGCTTATCGGGCTGAAGGAAGTCAGCTAAGTGACAGACTGGCCTGTCATTGCTGCTCGGCGGCATCCTGGGATGGAGTGTCTGCCGGAGCTGAGACAGAACGCCATGCTGGGTGCCGCCAAACAGACTGCGTTTCTCACCTCTGGTGACATCAGATTTCAGGGCCCTCAGCGCCGTGTTGATGGATTGTCAAGGAGGCGCTGCTGCAGTGGCAGATGAGCTGGGTGCCAGTGCGGAGCCCGGAGCACTGCGAGCTGACTACCTAGTGAGGACGGTTGGCCGGCGGTGCCGAAGAATACTCATCTTAAATCTTTGCTGAGCTTGGGGGCGTGCTGCTGGAGCACGTGACTGATTCTGGCCATGTCCCCGGACCAAAGCGTGTGTTTAAACTAAATTGAGTGGTTCGGATTAAATTTGCCTGACGAATGAGAAAAAGCATAGACACCACGACATGAATGCCATGTCTTTGCTAGGTAGTTACCGTATCGGGGTCCGCTATAGGCCTGCAAGCCTTGCGGAGGTCTGCAAGCCTTGCGTGGTTTTTAAGATATATTCTCAATATAAGGGTTGTGATAGCTATAAGAGTTGAAGGATTTAGGTATAAAGGTCACATAAGGAGAAATTAGGGAGGGAAGTACATACCTAGGCCAAAAAAGATACACTCATAAAGAGTTAGCCACAAAAAGGTAGCAACAAAAAGGCAGTCACAAAGAGCAGTCATAAAGAGATAGTTATAAGGAAGAGATAATTCTAATCAGTATTATATTGATATGATTTAAAGCTTCTCCACTCCTAAAAGAATGTAAGGGAATAGCTAGAATCATTTGAGAGAGAAATTCCTTCTTAGCTAAACCTTATGCCTTAGTAATTAGAGCAATTTTAATTCTTATTATATGACATATATACTAAAAATTACCTTACTCTTGCCGAGGTTTGCAACTCCTATGCTTACTGTAAGTCTTGTGGCGAAGGCAAGCCTTGCGGGTAACCGCAATGCTTGCGGATTGTTCCTATTTCCCAGTACGGAGTTGCGTTCTCAATCCGGTCACGCTTCCACCCCGTTCCCCCTCTCCCTTTTTTTCAAAAAAAATAAATAAAAAAGAGCTGCGGCGGTTCCTTCATACAGTCGTAAACGCTCAGAACCCCAGCGTTTAATAAAAAGAATACAATACCCTTTACTAGTTAGACAGACCCATATTAATGAGAAAACCTAAAGTTCCTAAAATCTTATTTTCCCTATGATGAATACGGCGGTTTGTTAAATAGTTAGGTGATGTTGAATTCCATAATAACATGTCTGCATGCCTACCACAGTTACCCGTATTGGGTTGGATTCATCCTCGAGCTACAAATACGACTCTGAAATAGGTAATAGTGCTGCCCCTTCCTCGCACCAATGATTTCAGTCCATGGGAAAACGGCTGCGACGCTACATTGAATTAAGAACTCGTTTTCAGGGCACACCGGACTCAGTTTTTACTGGCTTTATTTGTGCTCTCGGGTTGACCAACAGATTGACAAGAGGCCCGGATTTTATTAGGTTCATGTTGGCCTTGTTCAGAAATACCTATGCCGCTTGACCCGAGTTCAGACCTTGATGTGCTCTGTCGTCTTAGTTACAATATCTAAAACTAACGTTGGCTCGATGCACCTTCGAGGCACCTTCATGTTGACGGCCCCGAGGACCCACAAGCAAAATCAAGACATCTGCCGCTGTTTTTGAGAGCCAGAACCGCCTGAGAAACAGGCAATCAAGCTCAGGCCCACCAAAGTGGGAATTTTGCTCAAGTGCGGTGCATAATATCATGGGAAAAGAATCCTTAACCTTGTAAACTCGAGCCACCTCCTGCGCCTTGAACCATGCAGCCTCGTGTTGCTGTGTCATGTAGGATTGCTCATCCAGTGATCCTTTCGAGGGCACCTTTCCAGTGGGTAACAAAGTAAAGCCGGAAGGGGGTCGGAGCCTCTCGCTGGAGGCTGTGTCTCTGGGCGGTCTCCCATATGAGGTCAGATGTTTTAACAGGAGATGCATCGGGAGAGACTCTTCTACGGGGCCTTGTCCTGCTCAGATGGTACCATATTAAGCCCATCCTACGAACAAAGCCTGCTAAGGAAAATCTTATTAATAAGTTCCCCATCAAAAATTCGCATATGGCCTCTTAGATCTTAATCAAGCATGTGTGAGCTTCCATTCCGTCAGCGATCAGAAGCCCTGGTCCTGTCGCCAAGAGCCTCATAATACTTAGGCCTCAAATGCCCACGCCACTCATGCCCTGTTCATTCTAAACGTGGGCCGTAGCCAGTTTAAAAGTTCGAAAGCCCGTTAAAGAGTGTTATTTCAAAAGAATTACACGATGAGGAAGTGGTGGTGTTGTTGAATGGGCGGAACGACCATTTCGTGCGGCGAGCTTGATCAGGTGGGGCTAACGGACACGTGCAAGAGCTTATGTTGATATTTCAGGGAAAGCCAGCTGTGAGTTCGACAGAAAGATCGATCTGGAATCATATGGAGTTGCTAGTCAAGTTGTTGGCCGCAGGCAAGGAATAAAGGCCAGCACATTTCCTTGTGCTAACCAATTGCCTGCTCGCCGCCGAAATTTGTGAGCACATACGTGTTCAATCCCAATCTGCCCCATATTTCTTTTCTTACAAAAGCGGACAGCAGTCCCACTGCCCCCTGACTAGGCGCATTACTAATTTTAACCTTATTACCGCCCCTGTTAGCAGTTTTGCTGTGTGAATAGGCTACCGATCTCCTTACAACCTACCTATGTATGCCCTACTGTCAGTCCAACCTACTTTTCTGCCCCTACATCACGCATTAAGACTTATTTCTGCCCTGGAGACCCTGCCCTGGGTACCACTCGAGCTATCACTGGGCCAGGCAGCAGGATAAGCATGGCGCAAGCGCTGTACATGGACGAAGCTACCATGGCCAACGCTGGCAGCCAGTGGACATTTGTGCTGGCCGTCACCGCCATTTTCCTCAGTGTTGTTGTCAGCCTGCAAATTCTGTCATCCTACGCCAAGGCCTCTATAGCGGCGCCAGCAGAGATCCTCACCTTCATCGACGCCGTCGATTCCTCAGTCGAGGAGAATGAGAGCTATGATCGAGATGTACTGCGCGTCCAGCGCCTGGATGATAAGCTGCGCCTCGGGCGGCTACTCCGGGAAATCCAAAGGGGGGGTGATGATTTACGGGAGGAACTCAACGGCCTTTTGATGAGCGAGAGTGGAGACCTCACAACCGACGGTTACAGTGATCTCCGAGACCTGCGGCTGAGAGCCACAGCCCGCCTGCTCTGGGCTTCCAAACGCAGTCAGTACACTCATCCTCATCTTATTACCGTGTCTTGCGGGTTTCCATAATGCATCACCACAGTCTCCATCCATCCCCAGCAGGTTACTGACAAACACCAAGAGGGCCTCGAGGACAAGGTGCGCAGGCTAGATATGCTCCGTATGCGATTCCTCGTGGCCTACATGGGCCTTGTCTCAGCTGGCCGCGTAAAGAAATTATCACCAAAGGACCCTGAGAAGACAGGCCACTTCCCAAGGTCAAATGCAGCCCGGCCGCCTCCACCGCCACCACTACCACCGCCGTTTCTGGGCATCAACTCCGGGGTCAACAAGAAGAAGTCACGCCGCCGACTAAGCCGCGCGGCGGCCATGGGGCGTGGGGACAATGCGGATGGGGGCCGGAACAAGGGCTGGGCAGGCGTCATCCGGGAGCTGCAGCTGTCACCGATCCTCCAGAAACGTCACGCTCACGCCAGCATTGGGAAGGCCATGTCGCCCATCAAGTCGCATTTCACAGTGCCGGAGCTGCCATCAAACCGCGAGCCGGCACAGGCCGATCACTGCCAGTACGAGCAGAAAGAGATGTTCCCGGACTTTAGGGACCAGGGCATATTCTGACAAGGCTGCCCGTCACAAGAAGACAGGTGGTGACCTTTTCTTTGCAAAGCGCTGCGCACAAGGATGACAATTATTCACAGATGACCTGCCATTAAAGGCAGTATTGTAATACGCTAACAATATAAGTGGCCTCTTTTGGGTTTCGATTAGACCTGAGGAGTTATAGTTCTTCACCCTAAAATAGTCTCATCTAGACTACCAAGTAGGTATGCCGATGCCTGACCTAGAAATCCTGGGCAATGAGCCTATGCCGAGTGCAATGGACAACAATCTCGGCTGCATTGCACAAACTTGAGGGCGTGCTGACCGTTCTGCACTGGCAGGCCGAGAATGAAAGAGCAAATTTACCTGTCAAGACCGTAATTCCACAATTAGTCACAGGAACTATTTCTATTTCCTTTTCTCTCCTCCTCTTTTCTTTTTTCTTAGTTGTAGGAAAGTGTGGTTCCTTCTGGGGCTTCACATATCGGTTGCCTCCGCCTGCGATCGAAGTGCTGCCAATTGAGCAACATTACCATGAGAAAGCTGTAGCCATGCTTTCGGCTTTCTTGCCCGGCAGCAGCTGCGGCTGAAGCGGATACCTACACTGGCTGGCGCTCGGCTGAGACAAAACCGATCCTGCATGTGGTCTTTTCCCTCGTGCGAAAGGATTCGGGAGATACGCCAAACTCTATCAACATTGGATTCTTGGCGTTTAACTACGCTGGCTCCAATAAGCATCGGACCAAGCCATGTTGCACCTCGCCGCCGCCACCACAGGTCTGGCCCGTACGTTGGCTTTCCTGGAGCTGAGCGCGGACGTGGAGCAATGGGAGGAGCGCGTAGCTGATCGTTTACCTACGGCGGGTCTCTCCGCAGGTACAAGACGTCTACCAAAGTGTGCAAAGACGAGCCCAAGCCTCCTGTGAAATTCGGTGGTACCGGGAGCTCTTCAGAGGCGTCGAACTAGAGGACGCCATATTCCAAGAAGGGCTTGTGCCAAGGCCCGTTCAGCCCCGATGAGCGACAAAGAATGGTCTCTCGGGTGCTGAATTTTGAGCCGCAGCTGTCTCCCGCTCCTCAGCCGCCAGGTTGGAGTACGTGCATGAGCTTGTTTCGACGGGCGCCGGTTTGCTGGCGTCCGAAGATGGTGAATTTAGCCGGCATCCGAAGTGCATAAGAGGGGAGGACAACCCAGGCCAAGACAAGAAATCCATGCTTGACAGGACTGGCGTCGCCTTTGGTTACACATCTCCTCAATTCTAGAAATGAGGAGGCCGTTCTTGTATTGGGCCTGCGTGGCCGCCGCACTCGCCAGCCCAGTCGCTGCATCAACGCCGCCAAGCTTGAGAAGAACGCAAGTCGGCGCGCCATATCTGCGATCTCAAGTGACGACCCACCGTGATGGAGTCTCGGGCAGGGAAAAGCTTCAGCGAGGTTTATCAAAGAGGCAGGATTCTACGCCCCTCGAAAATCAGCAAAGTGGCACGAGCTATACCATCGATATCGAGATCGGCACACCACCTCAGACCATCACTCTCATTATCGACACCGGCTCTACGGAGCTCTGGGTGAACCCAAGCTGTCAGACATCAGGCCAGCCGGACTACTGCGAGTCCTTCTCACAGTTTGACTATACTGCCAGCTCGACTATCAGCGACACTGGCTACTCCAACATGTTAGCTTATGGCAAGGGTAACGTCACGATCGAGTATGTGACAGATGTCGTCAGCATTGGATGTGAGTACTCTGGCCTCCAATCGTCATAGGAATTATATAGCCTTACTTATTGTCCTAGCCGCCAGTATTACAGACCAGATATTTGGCGTTGGCTTTGAATCATACGACATACCCCTAGGAATACTCGGACTTGCACCGCCGACAGACTCAGAGGAGCTCTATACATATGTCCTGGACAACATGGTTGAGCAGGGCCTCATAGACAGCCGCGCCTTCAGCCTCGACCTCCGAGACGTCGATAGCCCAGACGGGTCAGTCATCTTCGGAGGGATGGACACGGGCAAGTTTGTGGGAGAGCTGCAGAAGTGTCCCATCATCGACCCCTCGGAGACCCCGGGGGGGACGGACCGCTACTGGATCTACCTTACCGCCCTTGGGCTGACTCTTCCGAGCGGCGAGTCGGGGCTGGTGGCCCAGGGGGAACTGCCTGTATTCCTGGACAGTGGTGGCACAATGACCCGGCTCCCCACAGATGTCTTCGAGGCAGTTGGCTCCCTGTTCCCCGGTGCGCAATACGACTCTGCGTCGGGGTATTTCCTTGTTGACTGCGACGTTGGAAATTCCTCAGGGAGCGTGGATTTTCTTTTCGGCGACAAGATCATCAGCGTCGCCTTTGATGACTTTATCTGGCGCGTGCCGGACATTGAGGATACTTGTGTCCTAGGCGTCCTGGCTGACGATGGTAAGTCCTTGCTAACCCCCTGAGGAACAATCCAAACCAGACTGACGGTAAACCCGAGACGAGCCGGTGCTAGGCGACACGTTTCTGCGCGCGGCATACGTCGTATACGACCAGGACAACCGAAACCTGCACCTCGCCCAGGCGGCCAACTGCGGGACCAGCCTCGTCGCCATCTCCGCCGGCCTGGACGCGGTGCCGTCGGTGACGGGCGACTGCACGGCCACGGCATCTGATGCCGTGCTCACCGGCTCGCTGGCCGCGACCGGGGCCCCGCCGACCATCACGGACGGCCCCGGAGCGCTCACCTCGGCGGTTGCCCCGGGGCCTGGCGGCACCCAGACCCCGGACAGGGTGGCGAGCAGTTTGTGCCTGACGTGCAGGAGCACGGCCGCGGGGACGGCAAACCCTGCCAGGGCGACGAGAACCGCGAATCAGGGTGCGATAGAGACGGGCAGTCCGTTGGCCGCCGTTGGTGCGATGGCCATGGCTGCTCTTCTGCTCTGATGTACAGGATCGTTCTTCCTGATCAGGCCGGGACAAGATTGATTCAACGGGAGGGATGTGTATTGGAAATGAATAGACGAGTAACTCTAA
Source organism: Stenocarpella maydis (assembly GCA_002270565.1). Lineage (NCBI taxonomy): Eukaryota > Fungi > Ascomycota > Sordariomycetes > Diaporthales > Diaporthaceae > Stenocarpella > Stenocarpella maydis. Next base: position 12,559 of record NQMI01000161.1, read on the forward strand.
TTGCCTATGATTCATACCTATTGTTTTCGGTCCTATTAGGACAACCACTGTTGTTCCGGCTTAGTAGATGAACTCAAAAGAATACAAAGAGTAACTAGTGAATGTTTTGGACAGAGCCCCGTCACAATGAGTCCCCACAAAACGCCCAGGTTAATGCCGCTTGTTAATCTGTGCCTTGCAAACGATGTCCTCGGAAATGGTCTTATGATCTCTCCCTCTCCCTCTCCCTCTCCTTCTCGCGCTCCTCGGCCTTCACTCGTTTCATCTCATCCTTTGCCCGGATGTTCCTCCTCCACTTGATGCCATTCTTCATGATGAGCAGCAGCAGGGGCGCACCAGCCATGTACAAGAAGCCAAAGATCATGAAGGTCCAGCCGGCACCCAAAGCATCGATCATTGGCGAGACGGCACCGGTCGCTGCAGCACCGAGCAGACACCGGGTCAAGTTGTTCGCAGCCGTGGCGGCCCCGGCCTTCTTGGGATACATATCGACGATGAGGACGTTGGACGTGTTGCTATAGCCGATCATCCCGATGCCCATGAGGAACAGCAGCACGCACGGCACGGCGACAGGGGCTCCGTACTGGAGTGCCCACCCCCAGGCGAAGAGAACAAGGGTTGCGAGCGCCAGGAGCGGCAGGCCGATCTCGATGCGCGCGCGCTCCACGGGGAAGTTGGTCAGGTCGTCCTGGGTGCCCTTGACCAGCGGCATCCCGAGCCTCCTGGCGTGGCGGCGGTAGTTCCAGTTTATCGCCGGGCCGGTCACGAAGGCCGCGACGACGGACCCCCCAGCCATTGGGAGATACATCAGGCCGACCTTTATGTCGTCAAAACCGTACAGGCGCTGCAGCTGGGCAGGCATGGAGGTCGCCATGGCGTAGAACGCGGCGAAGACAATGGCGCTGTAGCCCAGGAGGACGCCGAGGAGGGGCTCGAAAAGCATAGTCAGCGAGTCAAAGGGGTTGCCGAGGCCGATATTGAGCTTGGGTCGATGTTTCCTCGATGTCCTGGTCTCGATACGCTGGAGGGTGTCACGGTCGCCTGTCCTCTCCGCCTCGCGTCTCTCCCGGCTGTCGGTGATTAACTGCCACAGCGTCTTGTACACAGGATGAGGGCGGATGCTTCCGTCGCCGACCAACCTCCGGCATGTCTCCGGGAAGAAGGACACGATCAAGATGAGGGTGACGGCGGCGAGGATGGTCAGAAACCAGAATATGGACCTCCACCCAAGATACTGCGCAAGGATGCCCCCCAGCACCGGACCGAGGCTCGGGGCGAGCACGATGGGCAGCATGGTGATGCCGATATAGTTGCCTCTCTCGCCGCTGGTGATGGTGTCGGCCACGACCGCCTGGCTGAGCGCGACGGTGGTGGCTATCCCGGCGCTCTGGAAGCACCGCAGGACCAGCAGCTCCGCGTAGGTCCTGCAGAGGGCAACGCCCACGTTGGCCAGGATATAGATGACGAAGCAGACCACCAGCGCGGGCCGGCGCCCGGCGGTGTCGGCGAACCCCCCGATGAACATCGGAGTGACGCCCTGGAACACCATGTACGTTGTCACCGTCAGGTTGATCCGCGTGGCCGACACGTTGAGGTCCTTGGCGATAACGTTGAGCGCGGGGAAGTAAATCTGGCCCGTCAAGGGCGAGAAGAAGGCGGCCATGGCGGCGGCGAGGACGATCAACCGTTTCTCCAAGAGGGTAAAGGCAGAGTAAGGTGGTGGTACCGCTTGTGACGGGTCTCCGTCGGTATTGAGTGAAACCACGGGCTTCTCGCTCTGAGGTTCATCATCTTGACTGCTTGGGCCGTCCCCTTGCCGGGATTCTGTCGTGCTCGCCCATTCTCTGTCCCCGTTGACTGTGTTATCTGTTGAAAGTTGGCCTCTGGTCTTGTTGTTGTTCTTGTTGTTGTTCTTGTTGTTGTTCTTGTTGTTGTTCTTGTTGTTCTTGTTGTTGTTCTTGTTGTCTGAGCGTGCGTCTCCGGCACTGCCAGGTGGGAGTTGTGTCTCTTGGTCCATCTTTTAAAATATGAATACTTGCCATCAGATATCCAAGACCAGACAGTGCAGGAGGAGGAGGATACGCTTTTGTATAGTAATCGTCCGTCACCCCCTTCCGGTCTTTCGGCGAGACGGTGCCGATGGGAGCGTTCCTCGGCGCGCTAGTACTCGCCACGCCATTCTGCATTTCGTATCTTGAACTTCCTGACAAGCTGACAGGCCGAGAGGGTCCACCTTCATGCAGTGATTCCATGGCAGATAGTCCTGAAAATGCCGAGCCGGCACCGACACCGCACATGGGCTCTCACTGCTGAAGATTGTCTTGCCCAGCCCTCGCAGCGAATCATTCTAGCAATTTTATGCTTGCTCTATTAATTTGCACTCCGGCTGTTTCAACGGGACGTCCTAGCTGTTTCAGCAAAGCACACTTATATGGCATGGGCTCAATACCGTCAGGATAAACCACGCCCTATCGGCCCAGTGCCTTATTGGATCCGGGGACCTTCTACGGTGGGAGTAATCCCGACGTTCCATATATCGTGAGCAGGGTCTGTCCAGGTGCCCGTCAGCCGACTCGGCACCGATACTATGTTATTATTATGTGCGGATGCCAGGCACCAACCGTCCTGTTGGACGGCCATTATAATTTATAAACCAGATTGTTCTCTGCACATTCAGCGAAGTAGCTACAATAACGTTTACCCCTACCTTGCCCAGGTCGGCTGAAACCAGTTCAGTTGTCTGACTCGCTCAAGTATGAGTCTGACACTTCGCTTTTGTTTTTTTGCAATCCGTGATGGTACTCAACACGGAGCCTGGGTTCGTTTTCACACACCATGCCCAAAAAGTCCTGACCCCTTGGCTCAGCGGCGCAGCTGCCTGATCATGTTTGCTAGAAAATACGCCTTCATACTTCTCTCTTTTGTGACTAATTGTAACCTCATGCCCTCAGGTTCGAGCCGAGCCCTTTGCCTTGCGCTTCTCTCCCGCCTAAGTGCGTTATATTTGCTGCCTCCTGCGATGTGTAACCCGACTTGTGCATTCTGTTGCCGTGCGGCTTTAGAGCCAGGCGTTTCGATACCTGTATGGGCATCTCCCAATCACATCTGGCCTGAATTATGTGTCTCTGACTGGCTTCTTGTTGTAGCGTTCAAGAGTCTGGAAAATGAGGGACGGAGCCAGAAAATCAGGGACAGAATTCTAGAGTCTAACTAACCGTGGGATCCTGCAGGCTACACCAGCAAACCTTAAAATTGCAGTTTGGGAACAGATCCAGCCATCTCACAACGTCCTTAGTGGCCATTTACCTTCCCACGGGTCCATATATTCAGCCCAATCTTGGAGCCCTTCAGCACCGGCTGCCCTCCATGTGCAGTCTCCCGATGCCCGGACCCATCCTTTCTGAAGTTCACCCAGAACAGCGCGTTGCCCGGGATGGGGCGCACTGCCAGTCCTCTCTTGTACGTGCAGTCCAACCACTTGCACCAGGGCTCCTTGTCCTTCCACGCCGGCTGGAGGACCATCGGAAACCATGTCGAGCCGCCTTCGATGTCGTCGGACGCCTCCAGTGTGGCAAAGAAACTGGTGACGCGGTCCACCGGCCGTGGTGTCGCATAGTGCCAGTCGTAGTGCGTCTCGAAGGAGCCGCCTGCGGTGTATTTGAGTACTGCGAGCTGTTCCATGGTGGCATCAGGTGCGAAGCCCTGAAATATTGCCGCCCGGGCCTTGACGCAGTCAACTACCGCATCTCCGTCCCTGAGCCAGGCGGTCTCGCTTTTCCTGGAGCTTGAGTCTACAAAGACCTTCTTGTCCCCGGCTTGGTTGTCGTAATTCTGTACCACGGACGGCTCATACTCGGCTAGACTATTGATGAGAGCATGTTAGAAATACTATCGACTCGAGAATACTCGCCGATGGAGATGAGACTTACGCAAGCTTTTTGAGATGCTCTGTCTCATAAGGCGTTAGGAAGTTTTCGAGGTAGACCATGATTGGGTCATACGACAAGAACTTGGGCTTCATTTCTGCGTGTGCGCACGTGTAATTTCTTCCCTCTGCCAAGACATGTTCTGCACTCGAGCTTTGGACTATATCGGCAACCGCATGTACCTCTGCGCTGTTGCTGTCGAGCACCACCCGCGCGCCGCCGAGGTAAAGTACAAATGCCCCGATGGCTGCCGCCGCGTTGAGGGCAACCAATGCTTTTGATGCCATTTTGGTGTCTGGCATGTCAAATTGAATGTAGAAAGATATGTTGGCTCGCAAGTCAGTTGAAGTTGGGCATGGCTTGAAATAGCCGGCGAAGAAACGATCTGCTCACAGACACTCTCCCGTGCAGTTGAAACAGCCCCCGATCCGAACTTGAAACGAACTTGCGTTGCTGACCCTCGTGCACCTCCACCGGGATCCAAAATGTTAAGTCATATTGTAATTTTCTATTGGTCATTTTGAACCAGCTAGGTTACCCTTTGCCACATTTGTTAGCGAAAGCTACTTCAAGTGGAGAAGTTCAAATTTAACACTTGGGATCCAGCACGAGGTGCATTCTGCCCATCTTTTGAAACATCCTCGCAACCGCCATCTCGTCCACACAGGAAATCCGACGAATTCTCGTGGTTCGACATACATGCAGATGATGTTCTGGAATTCCGCTGCTCACTGCCTCAAAGCGCAGTAACTCCCTAAGAAACCTGTGGGGCCAGAATAGCCGAAGATGTATATTGATATACCTGAACGAATTCACATAGTCGAAGCGGTAGACTAGCCCATGCAGAGCTTAATTGGGATGACCTCCACGACTAGAGATTCTCAATCAACTGAGTAGATGAGAGCCTCGCCGTATTGTTTAGTCGACCATTCCTGAAGACCCTGCAGCAGGCTATCTGCAAACGTAGGGTCATATCGATGGCCGCTGTCAAAGTTCGCAAGACAGCCTCTCCACGTCACCCATTTCTCAGCTAGAACCCCCTCGGGAGCCCTCAGGAGCCCAGCAGGAACACTGATGATCTGCTGCTTCGGAGTAGGTGTCCTTGAGTCGCACGAGAATATCGCGGTCGCGCCGCAGCAGCCGCAAAAGCCGCGCAGCGTCCCCTCCGACGACACGTACGTCTTGAGCGTGCCGTACGGGGCCAGCTCCCCGGGCGGCATGGGCGGCCGGACCAGCGCTCGCGGCACGGGGACCCAGGCCACGACGTGCACGCCCGAGTTCAGGCGGCAGTCGCCGCAGACGTCCAGGAAGGCCTTCCACTTCCCTTCCTCCAGCGGCGAGACATATCGCGATATGAACTGGTCCTTCTGGACGGCGGGCACGGTTGGCCTTGGGATCGTGAACGACACACCCCCGCAATGGCATTGTGCCCGCAGGACCTCGTTCCCTTCGTCGTCGAACTCTTGTTCTGGTAGTTCATCCTTCATCCCGGCCGACCACCAACCGCTGTCCGGCCCGGGGTTGAAGGTCCTCATCTCGCGATCGCCCATTTTGGGCAGGAAATGGAATAGTCCCGAGCCACCTGTCGAGCCGTCTGTGAAGCAATGGGTTCTCATCTGAAACAAGTCCTCGCCCTGTTCCGAGAAAAGGCTTATAGAGACTCTCCATTCCAAATCTGTCGTACCGGGCGGTGCTTCGAGGTCTCGATCCCCGACGTGGCTCCCACAGGTCGTACAGAAGAAGCGTTCGGCCTGGGCATGTGCATGCTTGTATCCCGTAGCATTTGACAGTGAAGAAGGGGCAATGAACTGTGGGGCGATGCCCGGTGGCAGTTCTGTGTGGAATATGCACAAAGAGCCATGGGTATAGCGGCAGATACTACAGTGGCAGAGATGGACGGACAGAGGAAGATTGGCCCGTGGGATGTCAACGCTGAACTGCACTGCCTTACAGTAGCAGCTCGCCGTGAGCGTCTTGGTTGCGCCGTCTGTGTGGGCCATCTCAGCACTGTAGGCGTGAGAGAGGAGGAATTTCGGAGGGGAATGCGGGTGCTGTGAATATCTGCTGTGAACCTGGTTCGTGAGTTTAGGCAACGGGCAACCTTGTGGCGCTTAGTGAGCGGGGTTACTCTGTCAGCCCCTAATGTCGATCATCTCATCGGCTTAGACCAACATGGCAAGGTAGTGAGTGAGCTGAGAGGCGTTGTCTGTGTTCCCATCACAGCTGCCCAAATCTGGTGAGCAAAAACCAAGATCGATGTGCATCATCCACACGGCCATGAATTGCCGCTGCCGGCTAAGGGAACTTCCTGTACTGGCTGTCCCACTGTCCTTGTAGTCCGGATTTGTGATGGGGCAATATAAAGCTTTGAACAGGGAGGGGCCAGACTTTATGGTAGGCTATTTGCTTGGTTAGTTATAGTACTGGGTGGGTGGAAGTTACAGGCTGGTTGTATCAGTGCTGGCTGAATGCTGGCATGTTACCTACCTGGGTAGGTAGTATAAATGTTGCCTTTTTCGTTGCATTTATGCCTCCAAGATCGTCTTCTCCAACTACGCCATCGTCCATTGATTACATGCTGATTTCTACGACCGCGCCGAGTTTTACATCACAGGTCACATGTCAACTATCGGCGCAGAAGCGGTCGAGAGCTGGTACTATGCCTATCTGGCCACAGAGGACAGAATCTGGATAGATTACGCCTGGGACCACTTACTCTCCGTACGGACGTACTTGCGGGTCGGATGAGGATACTCGCCTATCCTGTGCGTCAACGATGCAACACTCCCACCTGAGAATATTCCTGAGTCGGCAAATGCCACAGGGCTATCAGGTTTGGGTTCTCTATTCTTTTTTACTTGTTTACAATCGGCTCCTGAGACGCCAAATCCATTTCATCGATTCATTGATTGTCGCTGTGATTACAGGGCTAAGCTGGTTGCCAACTAGGCCCATGTTCTCTGACTCCTAACTAGGAATGTCCTTGGAGTGCTGACTTCTCATGGAGAATGTTGACGCCTTTCTCAAGAGAGAGAGCCCTGATCCTTTTTTCTTCAGGCTGAACATGGAGCGTTTCTTCTCAAGCTCCCTCCCTGCCGGCGCTCTTGTGTGCGCCTGACCCTTCTTGGCTATCCTATCTCTTTCCTTCCTGACGATAGCACCCACAGGATCCGTACTCCGAGTCCCCAAGCTGCATAAAGGCCCTGGAGCCCCGACACCTTCGAGGCTGATCCACTCCCTCCCAAAGAACACCATCGTCCCCATGTAAAGCTCCGGGGCGGTGCCGTTGGCTTTTCGCTTGGCGAACATGGGCCACTCCTTCGGTAGATTGTCCCACTCCTGCACGGCGAAATCACTTGGTCGCAGTGTCTCGGGATCGGTGGGACACGATTTTAGCTCGTCTCCCATCAGAATCCCGAGCCGCACACGGTCGTGAACAGACGTGTTTCCGACGTCCATGAAGTAGACCGGCTTCGGCAGGGAAACCGGGCTCGCCATGTCGAGGACCACGGTGGTGAGGACGTTTATGGCCCTGACCTTTGGGAAGTTGTGAAGGATGAACCGCAGCTTCTTCAACCATATATCGTCCCTGTCTTTTGAGTGTGACAGTGAGCTCGCGTTAATTGCCACCTTCTCGACCACCTTCAAGTTCCCGGGCACGCCGCCGCCTGGTTCAAATCCGATTTGGACATCGGGGCGCTCGTAGTACTCGAATACGTAGGTGTCGATGAAAAGCATGTCAAGCCGAGGATGGAAACGCCTCTGTCTCGCCCTGGGCTTGTTGGTCTTTTTCGATGCCTGCCCTTCTGCTACCGTCCCCAGGTGGACACCACCAAATCCATCGGGGTAAACGGTCTTGTTGTCGATTTTGACTTGCCACTTCGGCCAGAATATACAGGCTGCGGGGGCCGATTCGGTCGACTTTATCTTCATTGGTGATCATTTGTGGAAGGTTTGGTGGGACTGGGCTTGTTTCTTTTGGCAGCTCGGCTTGTGACGTCTTTGGCGGTGCTTCTTGTGTGATAGAGCTGGCTCAAATCCCTGGGTAGTGGGAGTGGAGTGTGTGATGGACAATTCGTAGGCAAATCATCTCCAGGGTCTCGTCACTGCCTCTGTCTGATGTCTTCTTGCACCATTGCAAGTGCCAGCTCTAAAGATCCATTTGTTTGCTGATGTGCATGAAAACAGGCATCTATCAAGATCATGTACCTAAGGCTATGTACCATAAGTACTTCATAACTCAGTTGTACTGTACTTAGTTATTCTTGCAGCCTAGGACACATCTGTATGAGGCTGTCGCAATCACTCTCTCAATGGTGGTGATGAGTCCGCACAGTACTCAAGTTGCCCCCCCCCCCAACCTATCCCCTAAAGTCCCAAGACTTTATCATGTGAAATCTGAAGGCTGCTGAAAAGGGAAAGAAAACGGCATCGAACTTTAGAACGCTTTATCGCGCTTGAAAAAGCCCGATTAAAAACTAATATAGCAGAAAACAAAAGCGAAAGCTATGTAAGGGGGATCCTATAGGTAGTGCAAATCAAGATTAGGCGACTGGCACGCATGGCAATCTCTTTGCTAGTCCGACGCATTTCGAAGGTACGGCTCGAACACTTCACCTTGCGATTTACGGCTTGACCCTCTGATCCGGAAAGTTACACTAGTTCAGTGCCGAAACCTGCTGCAGGTACATATCGGCCAAGATTGCAGCCAAGTGCAGATCCAAAACGCCGGTCTGCTGTTGTTAGCCTGGAGTCCCATGCTGTACAAGAGCCAATTAGATGTGTACAAGTAGCACTGTCCCTAATGAAATAAGGACGCATAATAGCTGTATCTAAATTGACTTTTCGAAGCCTCGTTGAGGCGGCTCTCGCTTATGCCCCACCACTCTCACATCATGGAGCCGCAACCTCGGGTCGAAATGTGGGAGGACATGGGAGGATCAACCTTGGTGCGGGCCGTATTGATCCAGGAGCTCAGCTCTAATCCCAACCCCCAGCTCTTGGGATGAGAAGACGCATGAGATATAGTGCGGCCCGACGTCACCAGATAGACATCAATGCACTCTTGCATGCCATCTCTGGGGCCGAAAATGACCCTATGCTCTGTCAAGCAGCCTGTTACACGTCGACCACATCACCGACCTCATGCACCAGATATGGGGATCGAGATCCAGAGAATACGTTATGGAAACAACCTTTGTTGACGATGACGATAAAGCTGCACAATCTCCTCGAACCTGCAAGAGAAGATGTGTTTGAGCAAACCAGTACCGCCTGGCGTGGCACCTCACCCGTACCTTGGCCTATCCATTTTGGTGAGCAAGTTATTATCAGTCCGCAATGGCCACCGCAACGCAGACGCAGACGACGGAGTCCCTCACCGGGGCTCGTGATAACCACAGCTCGGGTGCGCTTGTTCACCACTCAAACCAGAGTCATGAGCTCATCCATGCCCCCCAACGCCGCGAGACAGGCGCGCTAAGCCAGCAACCACGCCCGCAGAGCGCCGTCGTCTACCAGCCGCCCGCCCACGAGGAGAAGCCGGGTGAGAAGAGAGAAGCGCAGTTCCTGCCATGGTACACACGCTGGGGTTATTCGATCTCGCTCGGGGCTGCTCAGGGGGTGCTGAAGCCGGCCAGCCTGATCCGAAATGTCCAGGATTCCATCCGCTCGCCGCTGCACCAGCCGAACCTGCTCAAGACCTACCAATGCCGCCAAAAGCTTCCTATCAGGTGAGACACCCCTGCGCTTTCCTCTGCACTCGGCCCCCCAGCTAACCTGTCCCAAGAGTTTTCTTCCCCAGGCCATATGACAAGGAGAAGCCTCGGCGGATGCCCCTCTGCTTCACAATCCACGGAGGTGGGTTCATCATGGGAACTCCGCAGGACAACGACGCATGGAATGCAAAGTTTGCCAGTCGGTACTCGTCAACAGTCATTGCGTTGAATTACCACAAGGCTCCCAAGACGATGTTCCCTATGTCAATCCACGTGAGACCATTTCCCTGCGTACCTGCTACTGCCCCTCGTGGGCAAGATGTTCGCATGTGACATGCTGAACCGTGTTCGATCTCGTAGGATATAGAGGCACTGATACTTGCCGTCCTCTCTGATTCCGAGCTTGCCCCTCACATCGACCGTTCCCGAGTTGCCGTGGGCGGCTGGGATGCTGGTGGCAACCTTGCCCGTGGGTGATGTTGTTCCATATACTGATTAATACCTGCTGTCCGTGTGCTAATTAAAAATGGCCAAAGTGACCGTCACCCAACTGCCTGCCATCCGACCAATCGTCACCTCAGTCTTCGCCTTCTACCCGCCATGCGACTTCACCGTCACCCACCACCAAAAGAGCCGCCTCCGGCGGTACAAGGCCGGCGTCGGAGGCTTCCGCGCCCGCGAGACGGACTACATGCTCGCCATGTCGCCCATGATCGACTGGTCGTACGTCCCGCGCGGGACCGACCTCCGCAACCCCCTCCTCAGCCCCCTGTTCGCCGAGCACGACATGCTGCCCCGGCGCGTCATGATCGTCGCCTGCGAGCTGGACATGTACGCGCACGAGGCCTGGCGCACCATCAGTGGGCTCGCCGGCCGCGAGCCGCCCGCCATGGAGCAGGCCGTCGGCCGCGAGGGGCCGGCCGGCCACGGGCAGGTGCTTCTTGACGACGAGCGCTTCCACTTCGAGCAGGGCTACGGCGACGGGTCGAGCTACAAGTGGCTTCTCGTCCCGGACACGAGTAAGTAGTAGTTAGTCGGCGGTATTCCCCACACGGCGCGGTGCGTGCGTGCAGACACTCCCTGACTGACAAAATGCCGTCCAGTCCATAACTTTGACCAGCGCATCGGTGGCGTCGTGCGCGAGCCCGACTTCCGGGCCGATGCTGAGCTGAAGAGCGAGGCCTGCCTCGAGCAGGTTGGTGAGTGGCTCCGAGGGCCCTTCCATCCGGCCCGGACGGATGGCATGGGCGGCGAGCAGGATGGCGATACCCACGGTACGGCAGAAGCCCATCCTCAAATAGAGCAGTGAGGCTCACACATGGCAGAAGCCTGGGTAAGTCTGAGAACTCCACAAGGCCCCACGGGCTTGTCCTTTGCTGACAACAACGAGAAGTGGGTGTGAGGGTACTGGGGTCAGGTGAATGTAGCTCAATAATGCATGGATACCAGTCGCGACCAACTGATATCATGGTTCTCATTTAATTGAAAATTGTCAAGAAGCTAGTGACGCACATTGTTAACAGGATCGGGTTGCTGAACAGTGTGGTCTTGGAGGATAATGATTTTCCCTGATCCACAATAAGTAATCCATCTTGAAACTATCTTATTTCCTAGACTCCCTACTATTTAATGTTAATAATAGTAGCTCGCCGTCTTCTGCATTCGATAGCAAGGGCTCTAGTAATGATGAGGACACTAAATACCGTCCTGGGAGGGGCTAGCTTGATTCTCTCCGGGTTTCATTTCTGTTTAAAACTGTTTATAATTTACGTATCCAAGTTTCCTACTTTTACGGATTTCTTTAGTAGCTATTTAGGGCATTAGATGCAGGATTGTATTACATTTTAAAAGGTAATGCGATATGAATTATATAAGTAGAAGTAGAATCTTTTGCTTAGATAGACTAACTTGCTTGATGCTATTTATAGCTTCTCATATAGCTAATTTCATGTAATACTTTTCTACCCCTAAATATTTAATAAGAACGCCTTTTCTTAGTAGTAGATTAGTATATTCTAGATAAGTGGTAATAATATCCGGGATTAAGCCCCTAGCTCCTCCGCCTAGCTATTGTTAATTATATACTAGACTTAAAGGCTGAGCAGGAGGTATCCTAAATAAGGAGTGTCGCGAGAGTTGTTCTGGATTGTTGAGATGGCATCCAGGAAAAGCCGTATGAGATCTAGCGCATCAAGTAGTAGGCATTACCCCGAGTACCTCAGAAGCGATATCCGGGAAACGCCTTGGGAGATCTGGTTTGGTGCGTAAGGCGGTGGGCAAAGTTAATACGCAATTTGGGTATGGATCTGGGGAAAGCCCTGCGAGGTTTGAGAGAGCAGCGATAACTCGGAGCTAGGCATCCGGGAATCCAACCATGGCTCTGTCCTTGGAAGAACCTGACAGAGGAGGAGCTGAGGGAGGAGATTATGGACAAGAGGGATGGCATCCAAGAGGAGCATCGCGATGGCCTTGTGTAGCGGGCGGTGGAGCGCATGTCGAGACCAATGTGGAGTTTGGAGTTTGGGAGTTGGTGTGGGAAAAGATGCCCAAGAGACGGGGACAGTTACCAACTCCGGACAGGGGGTCAAACGGGCCAAGGCGTTCAAAACCAAAAAGTCAGATCACAGCTCGGCAACACTCAAGAAAACGTTCACGATAACGGACAGCCGGGCGCAAGCTTGAAGGACGGCGATTCACGGATGCCCAACCTTTAATGGGTGAGGGGGGAAGAGAAACGACGACTTTGGCGAGAAAGCCGTCCAGGAGGAAAGGCGAGGGAAAAACTGGCGTGGGATTGAGTGGAAGGCTCGTTGGCTTATCCACAAACTTGCTTACACTCACTCATAACTTTCACTTTCAAAAAAAAAAAAAAAAAAAACTTTGGTATTCGTTGCGTGCATGACCTAGACCAACGTCAAGATACTGTGAGTTGCCCGCCGCCCCACCCCCTCCCCCGTACCGGGAGAAGTGTCCGGTGCCGATCGATGAATGCTCACGCACGGTGGACGGGATTATGGAGATGCAGTACAAGACTATGCTTGTTTCTCCTTAATATTCTGCGCCGAGATCGCCCCTCATCTGGCTCTCCCACGTTGTCGTCGGCTACGTCTTCACCTCCCCGGTAATAACCCCCTATTCCGTCGTCAACGGGCCTCACCCGGACCTCTGGCGGGGACGCCGCCCGGTGGGCCACGCTCGCGCTCGTGCCCGCTGGGGCTCCTTGCTGTGGAGCTGTCCGTGGCCGCGCTGGGGCGGCGGCTTGCGGGGGTCCCTAGGCCAGGCCCGTGAGACCGGCAGGGGGGACAGGACGACGCGAGGGGCGTGGGGACCCGCGGCCTTGGAAGGAGACGGAGCGGGATCGTGGGTGAGTGAGGCCCAGCTGGGGGAGATGGCACGAGAGTGAGATGGGGTCCAAACAATCGTGGCATACATAATTACATCGTTCTGCGTGGCGTCTCTAACTAAATTCAAAACATATTCTTAATATGTACAAGAACTTGTAAAGTATAATTCATGAAAGCGCCAGATTCAACTTCAGCGGCGGCAGCCCCTCCCTGGACTCATCCTTCCTCCCTTCCCCTTTTCCTGTTGAACCCCCCTCAGGAACCATCACCGCCAATTACTTCTTGATGTCGAAGCGATCGGCGTTCATCACCTTGTTCCAGGCCGCGACAAAGTCGTTGACGAACTTCTCGCCCGAGTCGGCCATGGCGTACACCTCGGCGACGGCGCGCAGCTCGGACTGCGAGCCGAAGACGAGGTCGGCGCGCGTGGCGGTCCACCTGCTGGCGCCGGTCTTGCGGTCGGTGCCCGTCCAGATCTCGCCGTCCTCGGAGCTGGCCCACTTGGTCTGGATGTCGAGCAGGTTGACGAACCAGTCGGTGGTCAGCTTGCCGGGCTTGTCGGTCAGGACGCCGTGGGAGGACCCGTCGGCGTTGGTGTTGAGCACGCGCAGGCCGCCCACCAGCACGGTGAGCTCGGGGGGCGTCAGGCCCAGCATGTTGGCCCGGTCGACGAGGATCTCCTCGGTGCGCGCGCGGGCGTTGCCGACGCCAAAGTTGCGGAAGCCGTCGGCCTTGGGCTCCAGGTAGGCAAAGGTGGTGACGTCGGTCTGGTCCTGGGTGGCATCGACGCGGCCCGGGGTGAAGGGCACGGTGGCGTTGGCATAGCCGGCGTCGCTGGCCGCCTTCTCGAGGGCGGCGGCGCCGCCGAGCACGATGAGGTCGGCCATGGAGACGGGCTTGCCGAAGGCGGACTGGACGCGGCCGAGGGCGGCGAGGACGGAGGTCAGGTTCGTGCCGGCGCCCGTGTTGACGGCCCAGCCGACCTGGGGCTCGAGGCGGATGCGGGCGCCGTTGGCGCCGCCGCGCTTGTCCGTGTTGCGGAAGGTGCTGGCCGAGGCCCAGGCGGTGGAGATGAGGGCCGAGGTGCTGACGCCCGAGGCGAGGATCTGCTGCTTCAGGGTGGCGACGTCGGCGTCGTCGATGGTGGTCCCGTTCGAGTCGGGGAGGGGGTCCTGCCAGATGAGCTTCTCCTTGGCGACCTCGGGGCCAAGGTAGCGGGACAGCGGGCCCATATCACGGTGGGTGAGCTTGTACCCTGGGTGCGACACGCAGCATTAGTCTCGGGCCTCACGGGCGGTGGCAGGGGGTGGTGGGGTGGGCACGGGCTTACAGGCACGGGAGAAGTCGTCAGTCAGCTTGGTGAAGTTGGCCAGGTACATTTGGGAGATGTTGGCGTAGATGGGGTCGTATCGGAGGGCCAGGTCGCTGGTCATCATCCTCGGCCTCTGGAAGCTGGTGTTGTCGAAGGGGAGGGGGTAGTTTGCGGTGGCGTTGAGGGCCTCCCACTGGTGGGCGCCGCCGGGGCTCGTGACGAGGGACCACTCGTTGTGGAACAGAGACTCGAGGAAGTCGTTGGACCACTTGGTGGGCGTCTTGCTCCAGGTGACCTCGAGACCAGAGGTGAAGGAGCCGACGCCCTTCCTGAAGCTGCCGGCCCAGCCGAGCTGCTGCTCGCCCAGGTCGGCGGCCTCGGGTACGGGCCCGATCGAGCCGTTGTTGGCGAAGGCGCCGTGTGTCTTGCCTGCGATGAGTGGCGGGTCAGTAGGTTATCCTCGTGGGGTTGTCCTCGCGGGGGCTGGGAGGGGAGACATACCGAAGGCGTGGCCGCCGGCGATCAGGGCAACCGTCTCCTGGTCGCTCATGCCCATGCGTCCGAAGGTGGTGCGGATATCGAGGGCCGAGGACACGGGGTCGGAGTTGGCATCCGGGCCCTCGGGGTTGACATAGATGAGGCCCATGTTCGTGGCGGCCAGGGGCTGCTCGAGATGCGAGGCGCGGGCGGTAACGTCGGTGCTGCCGTTGTAGCGGTCCTCGTTGCCCTTGGGGAACCACGTCTCCTCGGAGCCCCAGTAGATGGACTCGTCAGCCTGCCAGGTGTCGACACGGCCACCGCCGTAGCCAAAGGTTGGGAAGCCCATGTCCTCGAGCGCCACGTTTCCGGCGAGGATGATGAGGTCGCCCCACGAGATCTTGCGTCCGTACTTCTGCTTGATGGGCCAGATGAGCCGGCGGGCCTTGTCAAGACTGGCATTGTCGGGCCAGCTGTTGAGCGGCGAAAAGCGCTGCTGGCCCATACCGGCCCCTCCGCGGCCGTCGAAGGAGCGGTACGTGCCGGCGTTGTGCCATGCCATACGGACGAAGAAGCCGCCATAGTGACCGAAATCGGCTGGCCAGAAGTCCTGGGAATCCCTCAGCAGGGCCTTGAGGTCGGCCTTGACAGCAGCGACTGGCGTATGGTTAGTTGGGGGGCTGTCAGGTGGCGGCCGGGACGAGTTACTCACAATCCAGGGAGTTGAAAGCCTCAATATAGTCGAAGTCGGCGCCGTACGGGTTCACCTCGGCGGTGTTCTGGCGGAGGACATCGAGCCGCAGCTGACAGGGGAACCAGTCTCGGCTGCGGGTGCCACCCCCAGCGACGTCGGCCTTCTCAGGACAGGTGCCGAATGGGACGGAACCCGAATCTTGGCGAGGCCTGAGGAAGTCAGACGAGTATTCCTCCCTCTTCTGCTGCTGCTGCTGAGCAAACGGGCAGGAAGCAGCAGACACCAGGGGCGAGGCCAGGAGGAGAGCCCGGAGGATATCCGGTATGGACGGTGAGCCAGACATGGTTGTGGGTCAAGGAACGATCGTAAGACAACTCAGGAGGTCGATGCCAGAGAGAGTGGGATGCTGAGAACGGTGGGAGATGGATGTAGATCCGGGCACATCGATATATATATGTGTGTGTATGTGTGTGTGTGTGTGTGTAGATATGTCTGCTAGGTGGATTGTTCGGACGGACCCTGCCCAGGTGCCCCCACAGAGATGCACCTGTATGGAGTGCTGCGTATTACTCGAGCTTGTGCTATAGTGCACAGGGTACAGGCCGGTCGCACGTAGTGTGTACAAGATAAACTTTAAGGCTGGCTTTGCCACATTTGGAACTCGCACGAGATGGGTGAGCATTGCCTCCATAACGACCAGGCAGCCCAGGTGAATGGTTATGACAAGGAGGACTTGGGAGGGCAGGCTGTACCTCTGTGATGCTTAATCTCCGACATTGGCACCTTACTTGTTTGGCACCCTCTGGGGCAAAGAAACGACAAGGGCGGGGATGACAGTCCATGACGATCCCAAACTGGATCATGGTGTGGTGGAGACGTTGGATAGAAACGAACTGATAATGAAAGCTCGCCATGCTGGGCCTGGAGGACTACTAACTTGGCATGGTCCAGATGGACAAACTCAAAAACGGGCACAATAAGCGGGAGCTGATTGGCCACTGGAGGCAGTGCCAGGTCTACTCCCAGTAGCCGGGGGGGGGGTGCGAGTCGAACATGCAAAGCGACATCTGGAGGGAGTGAGTGAGTGAGTGGCAGAGATTCTGGATGCTCTCAGAAAAGATCGCAACACCTCTCAGCGGTCTGCAGTACCACCCTGGCAGCCCTGACCACGCACAGTAGCGTGGCGTACGCCAAGCTGGACGGGGGTGTCTGCACGTTGCCCGGCTCGCAGGGTGCCGAGACCACGCTGCTGCATGCACGTCCAAGACCTCAAATTAGGCCAATCAGGGGAAACACTTTGTATGTGACAAGCAGACACTAGGGTCCCTGGTGGCGCCTGCGGTACTTGATCGGCTTGGTGTTTGGTGCCGCCCAAGTGCCGAGGTGTGTGCCGCGGGACCTCTCGCCGTGGCGTGCTCTCTACCAAACTGCTGATATCACCAAGGCACGGGTCTGGATAGGCTTTTGGCGGTGGCATGCCAACGAAGAGATGGCCTTGTTCCGCGCACTCCCGCGCTCGGGATGGTGGTCAGGAAACTCCAAGTTTTGGCAGGGCCAGGAGAAAGCCCCGCTGCTTGGTGGTCGGTACGCGGGATCCGTGACGCGAGCTTGGCGTTTCTATATTGGATTTCCTGCAGGATGGGTGCACCACCACAACGTGTGACATAGAGACGCTGAGGTATATCCGGCCATGCGGTAACAAGGCTCGCCAATCAATCACACAGCAACATGGCACCGAGCGTCCTTTTGTCGCCCACCGTCTGGGGCACAGTACTACTGATCGCACCCCAGCAGCGGCTCCCGCAGCTCTGGCATGCGGTGCTTGGAATGCACAGCAGGATGACGATGCGGCAGCCCTCGTGCCCAGGAGGTTCCGGCGTGCCACGACGTCTCGCGCAGACAACTGTCCTGACTCACTCTTGCTTCCTAACCTGATGTCAGCGTATTCCCGGGGCAGGAGAATCTGACAATTCGTGCAAAATAGTGCAGGCGGGAGTCGTGTGAACCCACCCGGTGGATGTGGAGAAAAAAGGGAATAGGAGGTCCAGCGACGTCACTTGACCCTTCTCAAAGCGCACTAGGAGATGATTTCTGGGTCGATGGAGGATGGGGGGGGGGG
>NQMI01000161.1:30165-96958 GCA_002270565.1 Stenocarpella maydis
GGGGGTGGGCAGCATCACGATCTGCGCACTCGTCCCCGACTCTCGTTCCCGACGTTGTATGATATTATAGATGTATAATGTTTGGAGACGGTGCAGGCAACCCGTGCCCCTTCCCCCATTCCCGCATTCTCCTTGCCGCCTGTCGCAATGCCCTCGTACGTGCTGTATGGAATCCCGATTACTATGTCGAGGTACACTCCGTGGCAAGAGGCCCCGTGCACGCTTTCAGTCTGACCTGTTGGTCCTTTGGTATCTGATGACTGCCCGCGCGGGAAATGGTGCGAATGTGGGGAGCCGTACTGCAAAGCAAGAGGCGGCCATTCCGCGCGCCGACGAATCACCAGGCTCCCTCACCGGCCACCGTGAGGAGGCGGTGCGTGCAGATTAAACCCCGGTGGTGACTGGGGCGTGTCGTGCAGCTCACCTTTTTTGGCCTGCCAGCCTGCCAGACCTTGGCCAAGACCTGGCTCGTGCCGCCTGCCTGCAGAGCACCCAGGCAAGCTGGGTCTGGGTAGTACTCCGTACTGTGATGTGTAGGGGGAGGGGGTGCGCCTGTCCTCGCGAGCCTGTGGTAGGCAGCCCACCCAGCACGGTCTGTGCCCATGGTTATGCTTATTTCGCTACCAGGATCTGCCCACTGCAACGGTGTCACGACTCGCAGGCGGAGAGGCTGAGTGGGGGACATGGAGGGGCCAGCCCTAGAGCCTGTCCTGACCAACCGGCTGGCTCGCTGGCTCGCTGGCTGGCTGTGGTGCTGGCCTGCTTGGTAAGCTTGTCCTGCGCCCAACGAGGGCAGAGACGGGGGTGTGATACTTCTGACTACAGTACTACTAATACACCAAACGCTCTGATCACCGTGCGGGAGCCTCCCGCTTCAGGCAAGTATTTCGCCCGCGACATGGAGCCCAAGGCGGCAGAATGCACAGGGTGTTTTCCGGGCTCTGGCTGGCAAGCCCAGGAATGGTAATACAGGCGAGGGCATGCCAGTGACCTCCCCCTCCCCTCCCCACCCACAGCCCCAGTGGGCTTGCCTTTGACGCATGACGACATATGCTGGGCTGAAGTCGGTGTAGGGACCGCACGCGTGCAAGTGTGTGTGTGACAGAGATATAGTGTATTGCAGACTCTAATTATGGAACAATTCTTGTCGCCGAGAAAAGCGATGACACTGCTGCCACATGGACTGGTAATTAGTAAAGCAAAAGAGATGGTCCAATGTCGAGAGACGCGATGGCGCTGTCGCCCAGCATTCTCCAACGCCACGGCATCGGGGAGGTGTGCGACCGGTTCGTGCGGTTCCTGCATGGAAGCGACATCAGCCCACTGGAAACCCTGGCATCGGGCTTTGAGAGTGTGGTAGGCCATTTGGCAGTTGGGGAGGGGGGGGGGCGGCCGCAGGTGCATACACAGTACCCCGTCAGCGCCCCCAATGCAACGCACACCGGTCGGCCGTTGTTGTTGATGTTATCCACTCAGGCGCTGGTCGCTACCTACTCCGTACACACTGGAATCCGGGGCGGTGGAACGCGGTTGGAGCAGGCATCGGCCGCCCAGCCCAGAGTAGAAGGTTCCCTTGAGTCCCATCTCACAGAACCATCTCAGGGGCGTACCATCGCTCGTGCTGGGGGTGCATTTCGGATCCTCCCAGACAGAGTTTGATACAGGATGGGTGCATTGCACTGCACTAGTATACAACATGGCCTCAAATACCACCCTTCATCTCCCTCGCGTCGAGTACAGCAAGGCAGGCGGGCCTGACAAGGCTCCCAGGCAGGCTAATCGCGCGGCTCGGAAAATAGCACCGTGGCTCAGGCCTGACAACGCCCGCCTTTGCATCCCATTTCCCGATGCCCATGCCGCGCCGCGCGCCCATGACCCCCGTGACAATTTCTCCGCAAACATATCAATATGTGCCATAATAATCCGTTTCCAAACAGCCCATTCCCCCCACTCACTGACTAGCCCCCAACTTTAGAACCAGCCACACCCTGGTCCGTCCTATGTCTGCAATAGTGTAGTGCAGCCAGGACCTGAAGGAAAATAAACGAGACTCGCGGGAAAATAGACCGGACGCGCCCCCGGCGCCGCATCTGGCGCGAGCATGCGCCGGCTTAGGGACCATGGGATGAACGCCTCTACCGAGCATGGACTATGTAGCTTGGCCCCAGGGCCCATTGCAAGCCGTCCCGTCTCCCATCGCACGCCGGGCTTCTGAGAGGCCCGCCGACTTGGAAAAGCCTTGCCCCCCACACTGACAGGTCATGGCGGCTTACGCCGCAGGAGTGATTTAAAATGGCTGTATGCTGACTCTCTTAGCCCATTCCTGGCTGCCAGGGCTGTGTGGCGGGCATGAGCGCCGCGGTGTATCGAGTCAGGCGGCTGTGTCGAGCGCAGACATCTCGCGGCCCTGACCACATACCCACCAGCAGGCCCAGGCTGTCTCCGGCTGTCTCTCTGCTGCCCGCCGTCCTTGTGTGTGTGTGTTGGGACGGGCGGCAGCAGGTGACTTTGCGAACGGCCGGCCAGCCGAGGGCGGGAGGGGCTGTGGCGGTTGATCCCGGGGCCGGAACGATCGGCAGCAGCAGGAGCGTGAGGCCGGGCATACCTGCCACAGTGGGGATAGACTGGAGCTTATGGGGCGCTCGGCTCCAGAGTCGGCCCTTGCTCACCCAAGGCCTTGGGCTGCGTGCATCCCCGTTGGTCTGCTCGTCTTGGCAGAGAAATAATACACTATACTCCGTACTAGCTACATGTCTAGGTAGCATAGATGCATGCAACTGCATAGACCCAGTTGTCTTGGCTCTCATCAACATGCAGTGTCGTAAAAATAGCCCTCTCATCACGTCGCGCAGCCGTTGGGAATGCGACGTCTGCTGCTGCCAGCCAGATCAGTCGCCTGGGCAAAAAGGGAGCTGCATTCGACTCGGCAACAAGGGTCAGGACCTCCCGATGCTTCCGTCTGCTGGCCTGCCATTCCTCTGGGTTGTAATTTCAAATTTAACACTTTTACAGTCAATATTGAATTCCAAACATCATAGTAGATAAACACTCAAGCCTATATCATCTCGTTACTGAGTAGTATTTCATGCTTGGAGCTAAACCGTTTTGGTCGCTTACGAGGTGACCTGAGGGCGAACTGGCTCTCACTACTCCGTATACTTGTTTGCCCCGCCCCTACCCGGCTTGCATGCAAGGGACATATCACCGCACACGCACGAGAGTGATATAGTATACTACTGCTGTGTGTACGCCTCTACACCACCTAGCCGCCTAGGCGGCATCATTCTTCTGCAGCGAGGGTCCGGCCTGCAGGACCATCCCCTCCATCGTCGCGACTTTTCCCGCCACATATCCACATGTGGCGACGGGTTAGGTCCCCCTGCATCAAAAGTAGATTTTCATTGCCCGATCTGTGCAACCTCCCTTCTGCGCCAAGGCGTGCAACCGCGGGCTTCTACTATCTGTCACATCTCAGGATGGGATTTCTCAAAGAGCCCTTATCGTAGTGTAGTGCGCACTGTACGGAGTAACCCCTACTATGCCGTATAACCCATGCCATACTGTTCCCTCTCGAGCTTTCCCTCATGGAGAATGGGCGCGCGCTGTTCTGACGCGGGATGTGGAGCGGAAGCGGGTAGGCGTCCGATTCGAAGTTTAGATCGTCCCATCGGTGGCCGACGTGCCTGGCCCGCTGTCAAGGGGGACGAGAGCCCCATGGCTGAGACTTTTGGACCTGCGGGCTGCCAGACTGCCTATACATACTTAGTTATGCACTACATATGCAGAGAATATCTACGCTCTCCCCCCCCCTCCTTTTCTCCTGGAGAACGTTCTCCCGGAATGCTGATGATGAGCAACTAACGCACGCACTATGGTGAGTCACATGGTGTGCTGCACTGTTGGTTTATTGTCAAACGTCTTGGAGGGTTTAGTCGCTTATGACGTTCGTTTTGCAGCAGACAGAGGTGGCGGAAGGTGTCCGTCCCCGCTTCGGCGACCAGACTTTCCCCCCGTCGATATCGTACATAATAACCCACCGTCCTGGTCAGCCTACACCCTCTTCCATTGGCAGAAAATGAAATAAAAGATGCTGCTGGCGATGTGACGCCAGGCGGGACAGTCCATGACCTGCTCCCATCAGAACCGACTGAATCGCAACGTGCATGGCTGTGCCCCCCCCAAGGGCTGTCTGTGTTCGTGTGGTGGAGAACTCGGACGAACACCCCGAATAAGAAGTCGACTGGAACAATACCGCATGGGACAGTGCCATGTGTCTCCAAGGGGCCTGGCCTCCACGGGCCCATGAGAACCCCGAGGTCTCGAGGGATAATGGCCAAAGCATGCAGAATTTCACGTGCACAGCTGTGCGCATCTGCAGGCCAATCCCGTCCCGTCAAAGGTCAGTTGGCAATTGGCTTTGCTTAGCTATCTAACTAAGTAGGTAACAACGGCCCCTGGCTGAGTAGACTCGTAGGTCAAGGTGTGGTGCTACATATGTGAAAGCTAACCCGCGATGTATTGTACACTAGTTAATAATGCATGATGCAAATTCGCTCAGTTTAAACTTTCAGCCCCGCTGCTTAGTACCCAAAACTTCTGGTTGGCTGGAGCCTATTGCCCTTCCACTAGAGTAAATCTCCGCAGACAACGAACGTTAATTCCTTCATATCGCCGATGTGGGTGTTTGTCAACGCTTGATGGCCTGATCGGGGAAACATTACGAGGGGCCTATGCCTGACACGTCGCCGGTCTGGAAGAAGTTGAGAGTCACGAGGGGCGACTGACATATCATCTCGCCTGGCATGGATTCCCAACCGACTGACCGGAACTCCGAGCCATGGCAGCCCTTGCCTACCTCTGCTCGACGGAGCCCCGCACCCGTACTCCCCGAGGTCCGAGATGACTCCCCGATCGTGAATATCGTCCCACGAGGGCACGCCAGACCACGTCGTTGCTGTGCTTGGATGCGAACCAACCTCGGACATGGTCAGGTGAGCTGGTCTGAGGCGGTCTTGCGACCTTGCCTGAGTCCAAGTCACCGCTAGCTACCCCTTGCCCTGAAGGTCAGCTCCTACATGGCATTGATTGTGTGACCAGGTTTGGGAAAAGGGGACAGAAGTTAGCGCGTACGGAAACGGAGGGCACACAGGTGGGTTACACTCGACGACAGCCACGCGCACCAAAAACCGCCCAATAACACCAAGCCCCTCAAGGTCTGCATCAGTTATGGAATAAAACTGTCCAAAGTACACAGGTTTAATATCCTAGCAAGTAGCCCGTAAATACGTGTGGGCTCAGATGAGGATTGGCAATGAGATCTTGTATGCCATGGCATGTATGACGTACCCGTGTACCGTCCATTCCTGGGCAGGCGTGAATGTTCACTGATGGAAAAGGGCTAGGCCAAATGTTATGTGTTAGGCTACTGCTCTTAACGGTCTATGCGCAGCTTGAAAGTCGGTCTTAACTAGCCTTACCATAAATTTATGACCGTTTCATTAGTGGCTATTATGATTTAAACTTGATTGTGATCGGCATTATAGTGCTCATCCCATGCTGGGTCTTTAAGCGTTAACTAACTAGGTAGTAGTTAAATGGATTACTATAACTTCTTTTTTCGTTAAAAAAAGGAGAGGGGCGGGAAATTATGACTGCATTAAAGACGAAGCTAAAGGAAAAAAAACCATGTTAGGCTGTCGTATGGTGGTACAATACGTCTGTATGCTGCCGTGAAATCAGTGCCCCTTCCACGATACTGTTCTTCAAAATTGCCACCACCATCGTCACCAACTTTGACAAAGAAGACTTCGCAACAGATGCGCCATGTAATTGGAGCGTGAGTTGCAGCTCCTGATTGCTGCCATTTGGCGTAATTGTGTGTCGTTGTAAGACCTCGGCTACCCACAGACCTCGGCCTTGCGAGTATCCTGAGCTTATTGATACAATGTTAATCATCTGAGGATTTTATTATCCGGCGGGCTTGAGAGGAGCCATCTCGGCCATTTCCCTCCCGAGGCAATGCGGACGGAGGAGTAACGCAAGCCAGACTGGTCAGCAGCAGTCGCACAGCCTAATAGCATGAAATGTGCAGTGGCTGAGGCTGTGCCGTGAGACATGTCTCTGGAACCTTGCTTTGAGCAGTTGTCGATCGTGTGACACGGGGTGGGACGATGGGATCGTCAAAGATTCAGTTTACTATTCGAAACTACAGAGCTCAAGTTCGATTGTATTTTGAAATTTGTTGTTATCGGTGTTGCATATCTTATCAAACGCTGGGTCTTTGAGGGGACCGCCGTAGCTCCCCCCCCCTTTTTTTTTAAGGGAGTTGTGACCGGATTAAAAATGAAACCTGCTTCAGAGCTCAAGTAGAACAACATTTGTGGGCTGATGATCAAAGTCAAAGACCCCATAAGGTTGTGGCACCGAGGCGCGCGATGGCAGACTCAAGCCTCGCTTACTTCTGACGGACAAGCGAGTTAAATACTCGCTTGTTCCACATCATGAGTGGAGGTTGAAATGGAGCTTTGGCCACAGCGTGTCAACAGTCACACAAAGCCCGACTCGACACAGGAAGGAGTATTTGTTCTACTAGTTACGCCCTTGAGGCCAGATTTCGCTTTGGATTCTTTTCCTCCACGCATTATAGGTATTCCTAGGCACAAGAAGCGCATATTGCGCAAGCATCTGATCAAGTCTTTCAAAATCATCCACAGCTAACATATATGAGTGGGCAAGAGATGATATGAGATATCCACGGCTGACCTAGTCACGAGACTGTAGATGCCGGTTGGACGAGACTGGCAGAAAGTGCTTTAATGATGTCTGGGCGTTCTGATAACCATTCGAACTAATGCCGGTACCCTTGTTCTTGCTGTTCAACAGCTCGCCTAGAATTTTAAAGACCGAGGAAGCATTTGCAGCCCCAGCCAGTCAATTCTGCACAGAAAAATAAGTGACCTAGGCAAACGCCTGTAGGTGTTGGCACACCTCGGGCCCTGAAGAGCAGGGCACGTTTCAAAACTTGGAGAAAGCTGACACAACTTGATGTTCGCCTGAGCCGGCAATATTATGGCTTTCAAAAATACGACTCAAGTTTCATATATATTGCAATTGGTTCCTTGATATGAAAATTGCATCTTACTATGTTTTGACTTTTGTTAGGAGCGATGTGATGAAATTTGGCAAGAATATCAGCCCATCTTCTAGATATTCGAAGTGCAGGTATACATATTTATCCCACCATCCAATGCCATTAATATGGGATCCTTCATAAGAATGCTATACATACACCTAAATGTCTAATTCTGTATGAGAACTTCAGACTTTAGAGCCTGCATGTAGGACTAATCTGCGTGTGCCATGCTAACATAGACTACCTAAGGTAGCTACTTCATATGGAATTTAAGGCCCTTTTTTCTTCTTCTTCCAATCATAATGAGCTTGTCTTGGTTACCTGCGAGAGACAGGCCAGATAGCTTGTTCAGGTGTTGTAAAGCGATATGCATTGATTGTATTGCTGCTGTGGTGAGGGTGGTGCCCTGTGGTGACCTGGATAACTTAGCCTACGGTTCTAGGGCCTGAGATAAGCCGACTGGCTCCGAGTGGAGCATGTGGTATCGGCTGCAGCAACTATCAGCGTTGCGGCATTTCTCAGCGTGGAAAGTGTTAGTGTGCCCCTGAGGCGCCCACCGCCCGGCAGATCAAAGTGGTGGAGCTCAGGCAACAGGCAGCACCGCGTATCTCATCCCAACCATCTCCTTCCCAAGCATAACTCTAATAGCCTCGCACCTCCCGCTGATGCGCAACTCAGCGTGCCTTGTCAACCCACCAAGATAACGGCGGCCAGGCATCGCGTGATGGAAGAAGAACAGCAGTATGAGGGTTATAGCCCGCAGGTGCCAGACGAATGGTCCAACAACGACATGTCGCAGCTGCAACATGGTCCCATCTCGAGCTCTGTCTCCGTCCCCAGCCCTGTCCCAGACCAGGCCAGCGATGACCTCGCCTACAAGCCAAACAGACGCAGCAACAGCTCCAACAACCCGCCACCAAACGGGTGGCTCTATCCCCACAAGAAGGGCATCGGCACAGGATCCAACCTGGAGCCCTTCAAGGCCGAAATCGAGGCCCGCACCCACCGCGGCGAGAACTGCAAGGCCATCGCTGCCGCCTTGAACGCCATGGGGGTCCAGACCAGCGACCGCGCCGTCAGCCGTTTGCGCATCCGGTGGGGGATGAGGAAAAGGGTGAGGATCCGTCCCCTCCAGCAGGCCATCACGCCACTGACGATCCACAGGCCCAGCGGAAGGTCAAGACACCCCCGCCTGACGCCCAATCCGTGCGGCTCAGTGCCAAGTCAAGGGTCCAGGCGATGAGAAAGGCCGAGCTGATCCGCATGACGCAGGAGGGCATGTCTCCCGAGGAAATCTACCAGAGCCTTACCACCCGCGGCATGGAGCTCAAAAAGGGCGTCGCGACGGTGCTCCGTCTGCAGAGCGCCTGGGGTGTTGCGCGCGACGAGAAGCGATGGCTCGGCAACTTCCGCCACCAGTGCCACAAAAAGGCAAAGGCACAGCAGGCAGCTGCGTTTGCAGACATCGCAAAGGAGCTGGGCGTGCAAGATATCAAGGGCTGGATCCAAGCGAAGATGAAGGAGCAGCCTGCCAGGCAGGCACGGCATGAGCTGGCCTTGAAGCTCATGGGGGAGCACGCGCCGACGAATCCCGAGCGGAGGAAGCTGCAGAAGCCCCGCAGGGCGAACGGCCCCGGCGCAGACCTGGCGCAGGAGAGCGATGCCGGCGTGGACTCCGACAGCGCGAGCTCCGAAGACGAGGAAGGATCTGAGTCAGACTTCCGGAGCCTGGCCACCACCGACCTGAAGTTTGAGCTGATTGACTCGGCTCATCAAGGCGACCACATCCCCGGCAGTGACGGGCAGATACCGTTACCATTACCACACGACGGCCATGGCGGTGCACAGCCAGCCAGATGTCCAGCGACTGCACCTGACGATTCATCCAATGCCGCCGACATGTGCGCTGAAGCTGGCGAGTACCCTGGGTATCCGCTCTTGCACGACCCGCCAGATGGCACAATGCACGGCTCCGAACAAGGCCAGCACGGCATGGCGAGTATTACATCCCGCCTGTCCTCCCACATGGCTGACCCCATGGTGCAACACTCAATGTCTTCCAATCAGATGCTCGTCGCAGCTCCTCTGCCCCCGACTCCTTTAGGCCCGGGAGGGAAGCATTCGCTACACGTGACTTCAAGTTCCGGCTCCGCACCTGTGTCCAAATCTACGGGCTCAATAACGTCTGGGCTGGTCCTCCCTCCCGAGGAGGCAGAGGCCAACAAGTCGACGCTCAGTACGCTCGATCAGTACAACGACGCTGCACGAGTATACAAGGAGTTACTGGAAGCAAGGAATAACAATAGACCACTCCCTGGTAGCTTGACGGGCATGCCACCCTCAGCGAAGGAAGTCGACGCTGCCAAGCGGCAGCTGAAGGAGGCCACCCAAGCCATGATGCTCGCGCTGGACTAGAGACCTTGAAGGGTAGAGGAACCACTCGCCGTTGCTCAAGTGCACTTGGATCATGGCAGCTGTGCTGAGGTCACCGGCGGCGTTTGCTATTGCGATGCTGTGGCGAATGCGACCATGCAAGTCTGGATTGCTTCTACGATTACACAATGCTCTCCAAATTCAATCTCAAGGGTATTATTTCATCCCGTACTCGTTCATCACTCATGCCGCATAAAGGAACCACCTCATCCGGTCCAAGAGCCCAGAGCTCCGATCCTGGTGTGCCTGCTGCTTGTGCTGCTTGCTCTTTTCCGTCCTGACGGGTGCGTTCGCCCCATTCTCGCCCGGCTTTGCTCCCCATGCCCCCATGCCGTCCCTGAGGACTTTTAGCCTCCCGCCGGGCGACAAAGTGTCCTTGTCGACGGCGTCCACCCGCTTCTCGCGCTCGTTCGCAGGTGTTGCTGCTGGGGTCTGTTTTTGTCTGCGGCGACAGCTCCTTCGTGGCGCGCTGTCTCTTTGCTTTGAGACCCTCTATACCACTACCGATCCCGCCCTTGATGGACTTGAACCTTCCGCCGGCTGCGGCCGAGTCCTTGTGTGCAGAAGCAGGCGGCGGGATCGGCTCACTCGGGGAGGAGTCTACTTCAACACGTGTCTCGGCGCTGTCTATGGTCTCTGCTTGCGGTCTCTGGGGCTCGTCGGCGGTGCGAACCTCGCCCTGTCTAGTGCCTCGACTCCTCGCCTTCAAGTTGCTGATCCCAGCCCCGATGCCCCCCTTGACGTTGTCGAGTCCATCGCGGATAGACCTGAACCTTGCTGCTGCCGCGGTCCTCTCAACGCTGCTATCGCCGCTTCGAGGGCCAGCAGCGGCGGCGGGGGTATCATCGTCGGCGTCAATGCTCCCCGGTTCTGGTTGAGGCTCGGTTCGCGCAGGTTGATGAATGGGCACCTCGCTCTGCCCGATCTCTGGTGGTCTGAACCGGTCCGTGTGAGGCTCCAACAGCTCGGGCTCCGAGGGCACCAGTCGAACCCCGCCTGGCCCTGACGTCGATGACGCCGACTCCCGCTCCTGGGCGGCGCGAGCAGTGCCGGCGGGACCCAGAGGGGGCCTGCTGGCCGTGGCATGCTCCTCTCGCGCCGCCGCCGCAGCGCCCTCTACTCCGTCGGCCGCTCTGGCCTTGCGGCGCTTGTCACGCACTTGCTTGATCTTCGCGGCCGGTAGTGCTACATAAACGGCGACAAGACCGGCTATGGCGCCGTGCTTGATGCTGCTCGTGTTGTTGCCGTCGCCTGCCCGCCCCACTGGCGTTGTGCCGGCCTTGTTGTTGGTGGAGTTCTTAACATTCCTGTGGTTCTTCCACCGTTCTTGGAGGACCCTGAGGCGCGCCTTCAATTTGGCAAACCTGGCTTGCTTGTTGACCTTGGTGCGGAGAGTCTTGACTCGCTCCCTTGCCGCTACAAACTTGTTGGCCTTCTTGCCGTCGGGTGTGGAGTCTTCCGCTGTCGTCAACTTGTCCCTGCCTTGTCGCCTCTTCTCAAGCCTTTGCTTGACCGCGAGACGGCCAGCAAACACGAGACCAGCGAGACACTGCTTCCGGGTCTTGGGCGCCTGCGCCGTCGTGTCGACAACACTATCCCGGCCCGCAGCATCGGTTTGGCGATCCGGGGACGTGCCCGTGGCCGCCGCGCCCCCAACATCTGAGTTCTGTGATTTGCGCTGTGCCAGGCGTTTCCTGATGGCGTCCTTCCGGGTGGCCAGGCCTCGTTTCACGCTGCCGCTTCGCTCACTCAGGCGATGCTTCAAGGCGGCGCGCCTGCTCGTCTTTGCCTGCTCTTGCTGCTCTGTTTGCTCAGCGTCGACGTCCGCCTGAACACTGCGGTTTCTGATGTTCTTGAAGCCGGTCGCGACGCCCTTTCCAACCAGGACCGGGATGCCCAGGATGAGGACGACTGGGAGGAGAACGGCCCCGGCAGCTTTCTGTGCCTTCTCTTTCTTGGTCTGGTTTTCAGCTGAGGCTGGGCTTTCTTCGGCCTGCTGCTTCCTGCTCCGTTTCTCCTTGATCGCAGCGAGGCGCCCTTTAAGTGCTGCGCCCTTGTCCTTCTTCGATGGTTCGTCACTCGGCTGGCCTTCCCTGGCCTTGCCCTTACTTGGCTTCTGGCCTCCGACTCGGGCCACGAGGACGGCAAATGTTCCGGGCTTCTCCCCGCCCAGTCGCCCGCCCTTTGACTGCCTGACGTGCTTGCGGCACTGCTTGTCCCACGCCCTGGCTGCCTTTGCAGCAATGGCGGCAAGGTCTTCCTCGACCTCGCGGGCCTGCAGCTGTTCACAAAATGTCAGCAATGAGTCGTGGGGTAGGGACCTGTGGTGCAGGGCTGTGCGGGTAGTCTCAGGTTGGCGCATCAACTCACGTCGCCATCTTCCAGCTGCGCGTCTGCGTCAGCAAACGACCTCCTCTCAGGCTCCCACCCGATGCTCGCTAGCACCCCGGCTGCGGTGGGCGCTGCCGTCGGGCTGGGGAAAGCGTGGCCGTTCTCCACGTGGCAGCTCTCCTGTAGATATCTTGACATTATGTCCATCGCCGGCGAAGGGTAGAATGTCAACTGGAACCGGGAGCCTTTTCTTTCGTGTTCGGAGCATTGCGAGCCATCTCCAACGCCGTGTGACCCGTCGGTGCCTCCAGCCAAAACCCCCCCGCGGGTCTGATCCGAGTTGCCTGGTGCCACTTCCGGGGTCTCCTCGCCTGGTCCTTCCTCGAAGTGGTCGAGGAAGCCTTCCTCTGGGATTTCTCCCAGCCGATGGCCTGTGAAGGGCTCCCCTTCTGCGTCGACAAGTCCCGCGCCGCCAGGTACCTCGTCCTCGGAGTAATGTTCCAGATCACCTTCTATTATATCGGCCCTGGGCTCGGCATTCCCAGCTGCACCCGGGCTGGCAGCGCCTGGGCTACCGTCCTTATGCCGCTTGCGCCCCCGCTGACTGATCTGGCTTCTGATGGTGGCGACAGAATTCCGCAGCTTGGCGGAGTCAAAGGACGCTCTGATCCTATCCCTCCGGCCCGCTTGTGGCTGCTGGCTCTCGCTCACACCTACCACTGCCTGCTCCTCCTCCGAACTCCCCCCTTCCCGCGGGTTGCCACGGGTCCCATCAATTATCGCCTCCGGGCTGATCTGCAGCGTCTTTGGCTCTGGTCCCATCTTCCTGTTCAAGATCTTTGCAATCGAGCTTGATTTGTTCGCCGTGATCTGCGCCCGGAACGTCTTGAGGATATCCTCGGGCGTCTGATCCGCGCAGAGAGCCCGCGGGTGGATCATGACCAAGTGCGCCACGGTCTCGGGCTGGATACGGCTGAGGAAGACAGCGCCATCGTCGCCACCTCTTCGCTTGTCGGATGCCCAGATGCACCCTCGAACCGCCGCGCTGTGCAGGGCGCGCAGCGAGACACGCCTGCCGCTGCCGCTGCCGGCGTTGGCGTTGGCCTTTCGAACATTTTGTTGCCAGACGCGGTGGGCCCTCGTGACATATGGCTCCTTGCCGCTTTTTGGTTTCACCAGGGGCGGCGGGGGTGGCGCATAGAGGAAGTATCTTGGGGATATGTCCAGGGCCGAGCCTTGGATGGCGGGCCTGGGGAGAGGAACGAGGAACGCGATCACCGTCTCCGAGCCGCGACGATAACCCACTGCGTTGACGGTGCTCTCGCCGCGGCGCGGTGCTGGCCTGGTGGCGGAGTCGTCCCTAGGCGGCGAATTGTTGGTTGATGCCCGACTACGCGATGGACCACCTGCTGTCTCGCCGCTGGCTGCAGCTGCCACCTGGCTCGAGAACACCGGCCTTTCCGCCTCGTGCTGTACTTCGTGGGCGCCAGCCGTCGCATGTGTTGCCTGTCCCTGGGATCCCAGCCTGTCCTCAGGGCGAGCTTCGTCTTCTGCAGCAGCATCCTGGATCTCTTCGTCATGCGACAAGTCGATACCAGAGTCCCGCTGTCTCTCTGGTACCGCGGCCCCCGGCTCACGCTCCATCTTGGGGTCTCTCCTGTGGGCCGGTCCATTTCCGGCGGAAGCCTCGACGACAGCGCCGTGCGGAGCGATGTGGGTGTCTGCCATGGCCACGGGCGGGTGCGGCTTCGGCTTTGGTGGTGGCCTCTTCTCGGTGGCCTGAGTCAGGCGGGCAGGCGCGATCGAGTGAAAGCTGAGCATGGTCGCGCGGGTTATATGGACCGCTCAGGGCGGCATCACCAGGCTGCGTCTTCCGGGACTGAGCTTGGTCGGTTGGGGCCCTCACACTACGTATCCAGGAATGCCAACGCATACAACGCGCATGAATCTGTTGCGAGGCGGCGCAAGGAGACGACAAGTTTTTTGGATTCGCCAGAGGTTCGCCTCGTCACATGGGAACGGTCAGGGTGTGCGCGCAAGGGGGGGCTCAGCGCCCGGTTGTTTCATGATGGCCACCCCTCCGTCTTAGCCAACGTAATGCATGAATGTACGTACCACGCGCTGGCTAGTCATGCCGACACTTGTCGCCTCGGTTTCCATAAAACAGGGCGTGCATCATGCGCATTCCTCAGAGGCCAAGTTCCTTGCTCTTGTCTTTAGAGGAGGAGTGCATGGTTTGCGCTAGATGATGCACCCGCAGCATATCGCCGACAGCTCTCCCATGTGTGCATTCTCGACCAGCACCGTCAGGCCGCAATTGTTGTTGCAATGCCATTGATGGCGCCACGCGGGATCCCAAGCCGTGAAGTCAATCAGGTCAAGCCTCAGCCCCCTTTTATTTACCCCCAAGAATCCCGACGCTTGAAGACCGGACGAGTACGAGGGAGATTGACTAGCATGCACGCTCTAGAGATATTTGGCTTTGCATGCAGTGTGCAGTCAGTACATGATTCGATTATAAGCCTGGCTACAAGCCATGCCATGCAACAACCATTCCGATAGTCATGCGATACGGTATCATTTCATGGCCTCGTCCCCTTTTCCCGTCCTGGGAATGTTTAATACCCTACTAGTATTTGCTCAATGCTGCTACGCCGCCGCCCAATGACAAAGGAAAGAAGCCCGGGGACGCGAGAGGCAACGTTGTCACAGACACACCGATACCTCTGTCAGGAACAAGCGATAACACACCCCTTACACTTTCTCCCACGAACAGGTTTGTACCGCATCCATGGGGGGGGGGGAGGGGGGGAAGAGACGCGTTGGAAGGAGAGCACGTGACCACTCTCTGAGTAGTCAAGTCTCACCAGCCAGCCTTAACGTATGGCACGCACTGGCGCTTCAAAGGCTCAGTGCGTCTCCACTCCCGTCGTCATATTCATCCCCGTCGCTGCGAGGCCTCTCTTGTGCGCCCCCGAGCCTCGCAGAAACCCGTCGCTGGGCTGGGGTTGTCGCCGCCTTCCTCTTCGCTGTCGTGGAGGATGCCCGTTCCATCTCCTTGTAACAGTCCTCCGCCCCTGATGCCTCGCTGCTTTCGCAGTACGGTTCCGACTGGTAGCCGGCCGACTCCGTGCCCTCGGACTCATCATCGCCTCCCGTAGACCCTACACCGTACAGCCGCTGGACGTCGTAGCTTGCCAGCGCGTCGACCAGCTCGGCCTTGTCGGCCTTGTCGGCGCTGTCCGCACCGCCGGGCTTCATGCGTATGCCCCGGTCCCGGACGGCCTGCCGCAGCCTGCCCTCGCGGTAGATACTGTAGTCCCTCTCGAGCTCGAAGTGCTTCAGGAACTTCCTGCGGTGCTTCTCGGGGTCCGCCCGTAGCCCCCGCGAGTCGAGCTGTTCCCTTTGGAACTCGCGCTTGAGCTCCTCGAGCCCCCACGACTGGCACGCCGCGATCCTCGGGTCGTCTGGGTCTGTGGGTATCGCCGCGGCCTTGAAGAAGCGCTCCTCTTCATCCTGGCCGGCATTGTCACCCGGGTCGTCAGCACTGCCGTCAAGGCCGTGGCGGCCGACAGGAGGCCCGGGATCAATCGTCCGAGTGTTGTCATCCACAGCTACGTGACTACTGTCGGTCTTGCCGGGGCCATGGCCAGGTCCCAGGGAGTTGTCATCATACGACACAGCCGCAGTCTCGGCGAGCCGTAGCAGGTGCCGGCCCAGGCGATGGGCCCTCTGCTTTCCTTCGGGGGTGGTGGGAGGCGCGGTTGCACCTCCGTGGTTACCAAGGCCCAGGACGGCTCCGCCTAAGGCACGAGCAGAGTCGCCGTCCAGCTCCTGGTCAGCAAGTCTCGGCAACTCGGAGCCTATCCTGCGAGCAGAGTCGTCGAGGGGGTGACGGGCGCCGTACTGAGAATCGTCGTCGGCCAGCTCTTGGTCAGCAGGGCTCAGCAACTCGAAACCTATCCTGCGAGCAGATTTCCCAATCCTGTCGGTTTCTGAGCCGTTGTCACCTGTGAATTCCAGCTGCCCGCCCGCGACCGAATCCCACTCAGTACCTGCTGTCTGCTTATCATCTGGGTCGAGGCGGAAAAAAACAAAAACGGATTCTGCTTTCTTATGGTCTCCTTCCTCCGCGTACCACGCCGCAACCTTGTCAGCCGTGCGCCTATCGTACTTGCGCTTGAACGTCGAAAAGATCGAGTCCAGGAGGTTGGTGGACTCCATGTCCCCAGCCTCCGTGGCGATGACCATGAAGAGGGTCATTGATGCGAGGAACCTCTGGACATCGTACGGGTCGCCAAACGCCTGGCTGAGGTCGCCCGAGTAAGAGTGCTTCGCATCCAGCTCGGAGTAGGCGAGCAGGACGACCTCCACCAGGTCCATGTAGCGGTCCTTCAGGAGTGGGTGGCGCCAGTACGCCCTCGCCTCGTCGAGGCTGTCGATGGTTTCTCGTTCCCAGTCGTCCGCTGTGAAAGCTGGGTACCGGCCGACCTGAGGAAAGATGCACCACATCCACTCGCGCGACCCGAGCTTGTGTTTTCTTTTAAACGCGATCCTTGCGATTTTAATGGTCGGAGAACCCATTAATAATGAGTCTTGCTTGTCGACGAATCTCTGCACATTGTGCGTGTCGTCGTAGGTGTCGTCGTAGGTATCACCGTCGGTCTCACCGACGCCATCACCGGAGGGGTCCGGGCCATGGGGCTCCCTGCCCTGAGGCTTGGGCTCCGTATCCTCTTGAGGGTGGGGCGTGCTGGGCTCGCCTTTGGCCGCACCGCGGCGATCTCGCACATACATGAGGACGTGCGGAAACTCGTCCTTTGCCTCGTTGATGTCCTCAAGTGTCACGCGGCTCATGGTTGAGTCACGGGGACCGTAGTAGTCAAACTGGGCGTACTCGCGCTCACCCAGGCGCAGGGCAGCCTTGAACATGGTCGGCTCCGCGAGCAGGGGGGAAGCCCGCTCCTGCAGCTTCGTGTCGTTGGTGTAGATGACTGACTGGAGAGTGTAGGTGCAGTCGGCCCGGTCGCCAGGCCGCGCTGGGTCGTCCCTGAGCGCGGACATGTCCAGGCGCTCGGGATAAGTGAGTTTTGCGTCCCTCGGGAACCTGCACCCCCCGGGACCGGCAGACTTGTCAAGGAATATGGTACAGATCATGAGCACCTCTGGGAGGTATGCAAACTTGTTGAACTCATGGACCCTGCCTGTCGTGTGGCCGCACTCGGGGCACGTCCTCGCCGCCGCCAGATCCTCCCACATGGCCCGTGAGATTGCCTGGTCCAGACTCATCGACCTCGGGATCTCGACAAGCAACATCCAGCCGGGGAGCTGCCCGCCATCCTTGGTGGGCTGCCGCCGCAGCACTGCCTGGGAACAACCGCCTGGGGGGCAGCGCATCGGCGTGTAGCGAACATGCGAGTACTTGAAGAGCTGCTTGAACCGGATGGAAAGGTTGCTACGGGGATACACATGATCAGCACAACGCTTCACCGCGGTCGCAGGCGGCTGGCTCTTGGCACTCACACGTCGTCGCCATCATCCCCGTCCTGCAGTAATTCAGCCTGGTCAATCCTGTTGAATAGGTAGTCGAGGAAGGTAAACACCCGTGCGCTGGCGGCCCCGCATGAGAATGGCTGTGGCCAGCCTGCGCGGACGGTGTGCATGGTTTTGAAGATAGTTTTCATCTGGCTCTCAATCGCGTCGCGCTGCGATTCCTCCGTCGCCTCGCGCGGCTCCCAGTGGCGAAAGGTCTTGGCCAGGCTGTGCAGCCCCTTGATGAGGGGGTCATCGAAAGCCTTCTTGGCATTTGCCTCTTCGAGGAAGTTGAGAAACGGCGAAATGTTGAACAAGGCCATGAGGGTCGCGCCGAAGTAAGTATGGGTACGAGGATCTAGAGGGCTTGAGGGGTAGATCGGGAAGAGGGTCACGGACTGTGGGTGAGGCCGGTACCTGACCAGAACATGGTCAGGCGCCAGGGGCGGCGACTCCAAGACCTGCAGAAGTCTATCGTGGATGGCTGGCCTGGCTGGCGCAACGGGCAGATCATGTCCGTCCGCCTCGAGCAGGCCAGGGGCCTGGATCAGTGTAGGGTCTGTTGTGTCGGCCATATTCACTGGTTGAGGACGACCGGGGCGCAAAGTCGATTGAACTGCACAGGCCTGCCAACATGGAGATACTCAGCGTTCATTCAGTCGACAGCAGCAGCACATGAGATGCGGGTGGCCATTTCAGCCCACGGAGCGAGATGTAGTAAACACTTCTTTGTTGAGCGCTTGCAGCCAATGTTGCTCCGTTTTCGGCAACAGAAGTACATTAGAAGAGCGTCAGTCTTTGTTGACCGTGGCGGACAGAGCTTTGTTTATCCGTTGCATATATGTGACATGAGATTTCCTGAAACACAGGAATGGCATCAGGCATCCCTCAATTCCTTGCCACTCTACCCATCTCCCGTTTTGGGGTGGCAACAGATGACCCGCGTGCCTTTCTGCCCAGGCATCCCTGAGATCCTGCGGATGGCAGCCATTTCGTTGGTATTGTGGCTTGCTAACTACCTATGGCGGATCTTTTAATTTTTCTGCAAGGGGAAATTGTGACCGCATAAAGGACAAAACCGACTA
Organism: Stenocarpella maydis; assembly: GCA_002270565.1. Classification (NCBI taxonomy): domain Eukaryota; kingdom Fungi; phylum Ascomycota; class Sordariomycetes; order Diaporthales; family Diaporthaceae; genus Stenocarpella; species Stenocarpella maydis. The sequence goes on from NQMI01000161.1 coordinate 48,679, forward strand.
ACTATGTAACATATAGATTACGAAGAAGGTGGTCGGATTTCATCTGCAAGCCACATGTGGTACAATAGACTCTCATATAGAATCTGACCACGATTACGTTCCTGCAGAACAACTAGTCAGATGCCTCCCCGGCTCTGGGCCATCAATTTCAACGTAGATATCTGGACTCACTCCGGCAATGGTGGGTATGTTCCGGAGCGGATCTCGGAACTTAGGATATATTATGAACTAGTCAATGGCAAGGGCAAGGAACGAGAGCGCGGTGGCGCTTGCGTAAGGTCTTCTTAGAGTTAGGTCTGGTGCAATAGGTGGTCGAAACACGGATACGAGATAGCCCAGAACCCCACCAAATGCTAGGAGCTTGAGCAGGAATAGCTCGAGTGCGCGTGCGGGATTCATGTTTCTGTAATAATTCGCCAGCCTAATTACCGTATGACATAGGTCTGCCTTAAAACCTTGACGGCAGTCAGCAAGGTCTTTGGTCTTTATTGAAGCCTGGAGCCGAGATCCAGCCTGAGAACATGCGAGCTCGCTGCCCATCACAAGTCGACCCCAACTCAGTGTGCCTCGGCAGACTGGTGAAACATCTGAATGGATGCTGAGGCCGCCGCACTCCCCCACTAGTATCTAGGAGGACCCTTGGCGATACACGTCTAACACAAGCTCGTACGGAATTACCTTGTAGGGCACGACGCACGTGCTTAATCCGAGAATCATCACATAGATAGTGCAGCGCACGTGAAAGTCAACTTCGCAGTGCGCTCACAGCGAGGCACAATTCGGCCTTGGGAATACTGCACTAATGACGCGTAACCAGGCGGCGTCATGAAGAGGCACCCGCTTACCCGGTCCTTCGAGGATATTCAAGTTACGTGTGATTTTCATGGTGTCCTTCAAGTAGAGGCTTTATTGATTGGTCAGTGCAGTGCTAGTACCTACCAAATACGGCCCGACAAATCTCAAGATGTAAGCAGCTTATGTTGCTCTATGTTCTTTTGCCGCGCACGACACCACTATAACTAAAAATAGAAAGTGGAGTGTCCGTTCAGGGAGCTGCTACTTAGCCTTTGGAGGAATGGTTGCGGCCAAACCTTGGAACGGAATTCGAGGTATTCTTCCCTAGAGCTTTGCACCCCGCCCCCGCTCTTGCCTTCCTTGCTCTGGGTCCCGTCTGTTCGCGTGGTGAACGGGTTAGTTATTGTGCCGTAATCCTACCTCAACACTGCTAAATGAAAGGAAAAACGCGGCTCTGCACTGCAGTCAACGATTCTTTAGCTGTGAATATCTTATGCCAAGAACAGGTAAACCGATTCAAGCATTACCTAGGTAGGAAGTATACATCCGCATCCTTTCTTATTACTAAGTCCCCAAGAGGCCAGCCCTGCGCCCAGAATAGTCATAATTGGGGAAATCTTGCAGCCCAGTGGCTTGAGCCACATGACATAGCCTTGTCCTCGTACTTCAGTTGCCATCTGGTACATGTCTGTAAGGGCTGAGACACGTGAGAAGCCCTACATAACTACAATGAAGAAAACACCGGCGGATAGAAAGATCTTCCACGCCCGTCCGGAGCGCGGGGACAGCCAGCTACGAGGAGAGGCCCCAGAGGAGACGGGGCCACGAACACGCCTGTGGGCCGTCGCCACAATTATCGGTGATTATTAGTCTAAAAGCAGAACCTTGTCACAAGCTGTCAGCGCTGGATGAGCTCCACTCATAGCCTGAGACTGCTGTTCAAAGGATCACGCTACGCCGCCCCGAGTGTCTCCGCGAGAGGCCATCCAGGCCAGGTGAAGTAGCTCGGTGACCGCGGATTGCGAGACGGTTAATACGGCTCCGCATCTTGAAGCAAACCGTGGATAGTTAATGAGACATCTGCTGTAGCATTGTTATTCTAAATACAGCACACTAAGTATCTTTTCAAATAGTCTTCAATCAAAGCAAATCAAAGATCTATATAACCTAAAGGTGATTAAAGAACGGAAGAAGACTAACCATTAATTGAATGACATGAGAAATAATGTGGGCCTGGCCAACTTATTCCTACCAGCCGGGCCCTGCCCCGAACTTGCCAGCACCCGGCCCCGGGCCCCTCTCGCCGCGGCCCGGTTTTTCATCCTATATCTTACCCATAAGGTTAGCATCTACTTTGACCCCAGCCGGCATCAGAGTTCCAGGGATAGGGCTTGTTGGATCCTCTGCCAATCCTTGCCAATGACGCCTCCTCAAACACTCACTGGACATGAGCACTGAACACGGGACTGTGTCGGTCTGAATATTCCGCCGCCCACTCCGCTCCTAGTTGTGTCCGTCCTCCAATACACGTGCAACTTCACCGCCGAGGCCCGGCCGTCCCTACATGCTTGAGACAAGTGCAGCTTGGTATAAGGGCGTCTACACCCGCCTGTTGTTGCTCACGATCGACAATAGTGACTAGAAACCCTTTGCTCTTGTCCCCACGAGGCGCCGCCATCCAGCCATCCTCTACCATTCACCATCCCCCACGGGGGACCCGCTGCCGATTGCATCTGTCTGTCTTACGCACAGCACACACACAAGCCGCTCAGTCATATCCTCTGGGCACGCGTTGGCGGCAGCCACATGCACAATGACGCACATCTCTGTTGTCGGCGCACTGCTTGTTAGCGTGTCCTATGCCGTCTTCCGCATACTAAGCCGCATCGTTGAATCGCGCAGACAGGCCGCGAAAGCCCGAGAGCTAGGCTGCAAGGACCCGCCGTCTGAACCCAACCGGTTGCCATTTGGGATAGATGCCATCAAGAGGGCTCTGCGGGCTGACGAGGAGAAGCTGTTCTTGGAATTCATGCAGGATCGTCATGGTGCGATGGGCGTCAATACCTGTAAGCCCGCGACAGACACCCGTGATTTCTACAACTTGCCCTAGGTGCTTGGGCGGTGGCCGCCCCTGTTTGCGGCTGCTAATGGACGTTAAATTCATCTACTACTTCAGGGAGGTATTCCATACTCGGCCAAACAAACATCATCACCATGGATCCCAGAAACCTGCAAGCGATCCTGGCATCCAGCTTCGGAACTTTTGACCTCGGACCCCAACGAGCGGGCATGTTCTGGCCGATGCTCGGAAATGGAATCTTCACCCAGAGCGCCCAGGACTGGAAAAAATCGCGTGAGCTCATGCGGCCGCAGTTTACCCGCGATCAGGTCAGTGACCTAGAACTTGAGGAGAGACACCTGCAGAACATGATGAGCGCGCTGCACGAAAGGATACAGCCAGATGGTTGGACGAACCTGGTCGACCTGCAGGTCCTCTTCTTCCGCCTCACACTAGACTCTGCGACCGAATTCCTGCTCGGCGAGTCCGCAGACTCACAGCTGCAGCACATCCCCGGGTACAGGTTAGCTACTAGAGCCCCCTTCTTACCTGCTTAGGAATAACATATCCCCCCCCTCCCGGAGCCTAGTATTTCTTGAAGGCCATGGCCACACTGTTCGCATGAAACTTCTTGCATGGTTCTTTGAGAGCTGACTCTCGCTGCTCCACCAGCAAGAAGCTCAACTCGGCCGAGGACATCCATAACATCGACTTTGCCTTCCACTTCGACAGAGGTCAGGCGGCAATTGCTACGCGTGCACGTTTTGGGCCTCTTTACTGGGTTTACAATTCGGCACCCTTCCGCGAGTCGGTCAGGCAATGTAACATGTTCATGGACCACTATGTCAAACGCGCACTGAAGAAGGACCTGCGCGAGAATGCCGCCGAGCAAAAGGGCAATCCAAAATACGTCTTTCTGGATGCCCTTGCGGAGCAGACGCAAGACCCCGTGGAGCTGCGCTCGCAGCTGATGCACATACTGCTGGCAGGCCGCGACACGACCGCCTCAATGCTCGGCTGGCTCTTCTACCTGCTGGCCCGCGACCCCGCCCGCTACAAGAAGCTGCGCGACACCGTCGTGGAGGAGTTTGGGACCTTCTCCCGCCCCAGGGAGATCACCTTTGCCCGGCTCAAGGCCTGCCAGTACCTGCAGCAGTGCAACAACGAGACGCTGCGCCTGTACCCGGTCGTGCCCATCAACAGCCGCTGGGCCTACAACGACACCGTGCTGCCGACCGGGGGCGGGCCCAACGGCACCGACCCGGTCTTTGTGCCCAAGAATACTGCCGTCGACTATTGTGTCTACATTATGCACCGCCGCAGGGACATCTGGGGCCCTGATGCGGACGAGTTCAGGCCGGAGCGGTGGGAGGGCCGCAGGGTCGGCTGGGACTTCCTCCCCTTCAACGGGGGGCCCAGGATCTGCCTGGGCCAGCAGTTCGCACTGACCGAGGCGAGCTACGTGACCGTGCGCCTGCTGCAGCGGTTCGATGCCATCGAGAACCTCGAGACGGACCCTGTGCCCAGGCAGAATCTTACGTTAACGAGCTGCAGTGCGAATGGTGTCAAGGTCAGGATGCATGCGGCCGCTTAGTCATAGTTGAACATCTATTTGTGAATGAAGTCTGACTTGTGCAATCCAAACGGCCCTGAAAATCTAGAGCATTCGATCTTAATTTAGGCGGGCGTTCGGCGAGGTCATGTTGCTGTCCGAGAATGTTGTACAGCTTCCGTTGAAGAGAACAAGTGTCGTGAATTAGTAGTATAAAGTTAATAAAATTAATCTTATCCTCGCAATAGTAACGCAACTTCTAAACACGTGTTGTCAGGTCCTATGAGGCAACACGTTGTCCCGCGAAAGTTTAAAGGAAAGGGGAGGGGGAAAAAAGGAGCATGAGTGGGCGTTGAGACCTCCGTTGTGGAACATTACTCGAGAGTTCTCGTGACCCCGTGGTGTGATCTCACGCATGGCGGATGAACAACGTGCAACTGTGGATCCCATAGTGCAATGCACTCGCTGCCGTAACGCGGCGTTCTCCGTTGAGCACTTACAAGCCGTTTCTCGAAATCAGTAACTATAAAAGACGTCTTGATCCCGACGTCCAGCAACGGCAAGCTACCTAACAAAATCAGAACACTCAGATGACAAGCTAGAGAACCCGTCCCATCAAGCACTACGTCACGACTCACGGACTAAGTACGCCACCGTGATTTCAACCACGTCGAAGGACAACGAAACAAGGAATCATCCATCTCCAGCCTGAGCCGAACAAGAATCCATACTTCTCAACCCCCCGTGGCCAAAGAAAAAATAGACCTCACAACCACCACACCAACATGTCATTGCCCAGGTTCCTGACCAACACCCCCCTTGACCCGACCTTCGAGCGGGACATCCGGGACACCCACCTCATCTACGACTATGACGCACAGGACGCGAGCGGGAACCCGGAGAAATGGCGCTATGAGATGTGGTTCTTCTCCGAGGACAAGATCAACTATGCCATCCACGGCGGGCCCATGGCAGGCAGGATAAACTACCAGACATGCCAGTACCAATGCATCCGCCCGGGTGAGCTCTGGCAGTGCTCATGGCTCGAGTACGTTAACCCCCCCCCCCCAGCTGGTCTCATCCACGTTCGCGGACACCCCATCGGTTGAAGTGTGCTGACCCGGGTGCGTGCTGGCAGGGAGACCGGGACAGTCTGCTCTCTGGTATACGACATCCCGAAGCGCAAGATCTCGACTCTGATTTCCTTCTCAAAGGGCCACTGGGAGCACCCCCTGGAGGCACATGGCGACAAGAGGAGGCCCGAGGACTTTGAGCGCTGGAGGGGCCTCGCCAGGATGGGGACCCAGGCGGAGAGGCTCATGCTCTCCGAGCAGGCGGACATCAAGGAGGTATTCAAGGGCGCAGGCGAGCTGTTGCCCATCGAGCGGGACGCTGTAACGATATGAGCTGGGATGTGACCTTAGAGTCTTCCTGTCTTCAGTAATTAGATTATACATGTATACCAACCGTTAGATGTAGTACGGATGTCCATATTCATCTGCAAAGCCGCTGTGATACATGGTGAATTGATTGGCATACCTAGATGGGTGGTGCGTGAAGCGGAATTCCGCTGCGACTTATATCGCCACTGGCCGATCCATGCTCGAGGATTCTGAACGGATCAGCTTAGTTGAACGTAGTAAAAATAGACTGTAGGCCGCTGGTTCAATTATCAGCCCTAATCTCTACACTCAATTGCCAGCCTCTCCTTGCGGATGGCATTGGGGAAACGCGCGAGAAGTGACGGCGGGGCGTCCTCAACCTTGTGGATTGCACCGCGAGGGAACTTGACGGTAATGCGATGCTTATCGCAGGGAAGCACCTTGCCGCTAGCCACAGCACGGTCCACTGAGACCCGAAGTCAGCTCTGATCTTATGCCATCCTGAGCAGCAGGTACGGGTCCAAGACTTACATTAATGGCGGATGCCGAAGCTAGAAGCCTTGTTTGCAGCTTGGTCGAGGGGGAACTCGAGTTGGAATCCCATCCAGTGGCTGGTGTTGATAACTCTGCAGGCGACCAGTCGCGCGCCAATCTTAGAGACCGTGCCAAGTGCTTTGCCACTCGCGATGATGGCGCCTGCTGGGTTTCCGACCAGGACAGCGCAATCTTTAGCCCATGTCTTGGGTGCTGCTGGGGCTGGGGCTGGCTTGGCTGACGAGCTGCTGCTGGTGTCGCCAGGTGACTGGGGGATGTTGCTAGTCATTTTGGAGGAGGGGGAGGAGGAGGGGTTTGGGTTGTTAATGTTCTGCTGAGACATGACGGATGATAAATTTGACGTGGGGGGGGCGGGATAGGGACCGAGGAACCCGATTGCAACGGCAAGGCCGAGCAAAAGTACCAGCCTTCTAAGAGAACTGGTGGTAGGATCCAAAGTCCATCAAACTCACCCTGCTGCCTATAACAAGCAGTCTTCCACCCGCTTTAGCTGACTCATCTATAAACACCTAGCAACTAGGCCTTCCCCTAAAAGCAAATTGCTGAAGCAAAAGTACCAACCTCCTAGGAGAATTGGTGGCGGTTGAGAAGCCAGCTTTCGGTGCGTAGTGAATCGTGGAGTGGTCCGCATCAGCAGGGCTTCCGAGCAGCTCCTACCTACTATTAAAGAAAAGGGAAAAGATAGACCCGAAGCTATTACAACCTAAACGACAAGAGAATTCATTGCTTCAGGCAGCAACAAATATGCTTAAGGCGCCGGTTGGGGAAAGAAAAGAGGAAAACAGAAGAAGCAACCCAAAAAGATGCGATGGAGTTTTGGCACCTTGTGTGTAAGGCAGAGCAAGAACCCGGTGATGACCTGGATCACTGCAGGGAGTCGACTTCAGGTTGAGATTCATGCCTGTGGTTACGGAGAGGATAGAGGAATGGTGAAAACCAGGTTGATGGCGATTATGAGGAAGGTGAGCTATACCGGCATTGCAAGGTTATAAATCTCTAGGAACACAACCGAGAGCATAATCGCCAGCAATTGCGAAAGTGCTTGGAACCAGGAGATTCGATGTTCCTATTAAGAAGTGCTTTAAACAGTGGCCCGCAAGTGCTCGTCAATAACCACCCAATATTTGGCCATGCAGGATACAACAAGTTTGGGGGATGCCTCTTCGAGAAACGAGCAGTACGAGGAGGTTCTAGCACCCTGACGGCTGCAATGCCATTTTGACATGCCGCACACAAGACACAATTCATAATGCTTAAATCTCTCGAGCGCCATCTCGCTCATCCATAACAGCATCACCATTTTCGACAGTGTGTTGGGCTCCAGTGTTGGAACTCGACATTGCTAATGCATGTACACTGGTGCAGCCTGCACGGTGCTCCAGGTGCTGGCTGCACCTTCCTGAATATTCAACATTGGAGACATGACCACGCGCTCCGGTGCCGTCATGGCACCTTGCGAAGAGAGACGGTCTGCCATAATACCCTGTGTCCATTGCTGAGCTTTATTTCTCTTTTCTCTTTTCTCTTCACAGAGGTCCCTATGTTGCTTGCATCGGCCCCGGCTTTTGCAAGTAATATTATGCAAGAATACCCATTTAGATAGCCTCATATGTGGAAGCAGTCTTTAGATCTTGACCGGTTCTCTCGGGAGATTGGTCCTGTTGCTTGTCGAACTTGATCTGGGCGCTGTGGAAGCAACTTTGTTTTGCCGGTGTGGTTGTCGTAAGCGCTCACCTCTTCATTTGTATCTCCTCTCCCTCCTCTCCTCTCCTCCCCCCCTCCTCCTCCTCCTCCTCTTCTTCTCCCTCCGCGTCACGGAAGGGTGTTTGAGGTCCAACACCGGATAGGTCTCTGAGGAGACCAGTACCTTCGTTTGGCTTGCCAATGAAAGGACCTGAATCACAATCCCAAATTGTGGTTGGAAGATCAGCGGGATTGATCCCGGATGTAGGCAGCTCAATGATTATATTATGGTACCCTTGCTGAGTCCTGCCTTCCTATAGACCCCAAAAAACCTCGGGGGGCGACCGCCAATTATTCCGCCAATTACTATGCTCTCGTTCCAGACGTTGAGGGTGACGAATTGCCGGATCAAGTCTTCCCACTCCCGGCCTCAAGACAGTCGAGTCTCCGCCAGAGAAAAACGGCCCACGATGTCAATGATGACTATGGCGACGATGATGACGAGCCCCTTCCCCAGCAACGTCCGCCACATAAGCGAGCCCGGGTCACAAAAAGACAATCCCCTCTGGCCAAAGGCGACGACAGGGACGGCAAAGTGGGAAATGTTCCGGATGTCCCTCCCAACCCAGAGCTTCCAAGTGACAATATCGCCTTCCCTGACGACTTCCCCGACGATTTGGAGGATCCGTTCGAACAAGAATGGGACCAATACTTTGCCGCGGAATTGTGTGACCTTGAAGATGACAGTGTCAGTGACGCGGAGTGACGAAGAGCAAGCGTACGTGTAGAATGATGAACACTTCGCCGCAGTGACCGCTAGTGAAACCAACGGCGACTCCTTCCTGCCCATGTTCCTTGACCGAACCGCAAGGCTCGATAAGGACTACCCTGATGTCGAGTCGTTCCTGCAGGACAACAAACCAGCCATTCGGGATTTCGAGACAATTGTTACATCAGCCTGTCGATTTGAACACAAATGCTCTCAGTCCATCCCTAGGAGAGCATAGTTAAATAAAAGTACGATAAAGTGAGTACTGATCAAGCAGTGCCAGGTGACAGTGCATACCTAGCACTGAATGTACGATGGCGGCGCTGTACTACGTTACATTCAAATGTTCCAGGCTAACAACGGCTACAAAGCGGGGAAGTCTTTTGACAAAGTTCGCCCTCGTGATGCAGGGACCAAGAGGTGGGGATCCTTTCCCCAGAGTGACTCGGTCAAGACTGGACCGATGATACATGGGACGCAACCAACGGTTCTAACAGCCGGGAGGGGTTAATAGGACCAGGCCGGGGCCCCAGGAGACGAATACCACCCTGAGGACAAAATGCCAGAAAGCCCAATCCCCGCCATGCACGATGCTGCATGGGCTATCAGTGTCCATCTCAGATACCCAATCAACGGCTGGCTTTGGGTAGCAATGGTAGGGTGAAAGCGGAAAAGATGGGCTGGCAGTACTACAAAGTATCCGGTGATACGGGTGGGACCTCTGGTTCCAACCGCAAATGTAGATAAGTTTTGTCATCTCCCGGTCTCTCCTGCGATACCTAAAGCTGATTTCCGTACACCGTGGTGAATGAGGCTTGTCTGCCGGTGTTTAAAACCACACGAGCCGTCAAGATTCCGTTGTCCTGGACTTGCCCGACAGGCAGTCTCCCAGCATGGCCGAGAAAGTCGAGGTTGCCAACGAGGGCATCTCTCCTGCAGACCCAGAGAAGGCCTCCCACCATGTCGGCGAGGAGGAGAACTGGGGCGACCAGATCCCCCACGAGATGCTTGAGACCTTGGCGCCAAACGGCGAGGCCGAGTACATCCTTGACAAGATCAACAGCCTGAGCGAGGAGGAGGCTGTCGAAATCGTGGCAGAGGGCCTGCGCTTCCACTCGGACGACTGGAATTTCCCCACCGACATGAGAGAGCGCATGACCAGACTGCTGCAGGGCAGGAAGCTCTACGGCGAGTTCTACGACCGCGACCTTAGGATCGACGCAACAATGATGCGCTGGTCGTCGCCATACCCGGGGGTCCGCGCGGTACAGGAGCTCGAGATAAACGACGACGTCCCTATTGAGACTATTAGAGCCTACTTCCTCGGCGTTGGGTGGGTAAGTCAGCTTCAACACCCCCTGCGGCCACATTTGTGTCTGACCACCTTGTGAAGGCCGTGATTGGGACCTTTATGGCCACGTTCTTCAACTCGCGTAAGCAGCTTTCCAGTTTATCACCTCACCGCTGCCACAGGCTCCTCCCGCCGCCGTATGAGGACGCTCACTGACTGCAAAGCCTGCAGGCTTCCCATCCATAAGCCTTGGCGGTGCTGTTATCCAGATATTACTCTTCCCGTGCGCAAAGTTCCTCGAGTACACCCTCCCTGACTGGGGGATTACGGTATTTGGAACTCGCCACTCCCTCAATCCAGGCCCCTGGAATTTTAAGGAGCAGGTGCGTTCAGAAGGGCATCGGGGTTCAGGCCATCCTTCTTTCCCCTGCCCTTGCTGACCCTCGGGGTGGCCATGCTTGAGGCCCAGTTTCCTTGAGCTGTCTGGCGCTGGAACTCCCCGGGGTGGTCTGGCTTTCCTGAGCTTGAGGGCTCTGCGGGAGCTCGAACTGACGTTGGCAACTTAGACGTTCTCCACAATCACCTTTAACATCGCCATCTACACGACCAACAGCTACTCCATGATTCTGGTTCAGAAGATGCCAATGTTCTACGGCGAGAAGTTTGTGAACTTTGGCTATCAACTCATGCTGACCCTGTTCGTGCAGACTATGGGCATGGGCCTGGCAGGTTACTTGCGCCGCTTCAGCGTCTATCCCGTAAAAGCATTATGGCCGACTTTACTTCCGACCCTTGCCTTGTCAAGGGCATTGACGAGCACGGAGCCCAGGGAAACCATCCCCGCGTTCGGAAGGAACTGGACGGCGTCGCGGTACAAGTTCTTTTTCATTTGCACAATCTCCATGTTCGTGTACTATTGGCTCCCGGGCTATTTGTTCACCGCCCTGTCAACGTTTAACTGGATGACCTGGATTGCACCGCAAAATATCACGCTGGCCATCCTGACGGGGTCGAGTCTGGGATTGGGCCTCTTCAATCCTCTGACCACCTTTGATTGGAACGTCGCAACAGTAAGCAGCTTCCGGAGTCGTTTTATAACCCGCTTGGGAGTGACAACCCCTCTCCCGGCACCTATATTCAGCACCATGGACAGCCACGCTGTAGTTCAATGGAACCCCTTCCTTTGGCCCGCTAAAAGCTGATCTCAATGCTGCAGTCATCGTATGCCGCCCTTGCGCAGCCCTTCTTCGCCACCTGTACCATGTACATCAGTGCCATCCTGGGCGGCTTCATCATCCTGGGCATCTACTACTCCAACATGTACAACACTGCTTACCTGCCTATCAACTCGTCTTCGGCCTTCACCAACAACGGCACAGCATACAAGGTCCAGGAGGTTATCACCAACAACAAGCTAGACCCCGAGAAGTACCAGCGGTACTCGCCGCCGTTTTACACCGCGGGTTATATCCTCACCGTCGGCGCAAACTTCGCTTTCTATCCTGTATATTTCATCTATATCTCGATCAACCAGTGGATGACCGTCTCCAACGCGTACAAGGACTTTTGGGCCGGCATACGCCACGGGAAAGGTAACTACACGGGTTCCACGGACGTCCACAACAGGTGAGTAGTCTGACGGCCCAACCCAGGCGCCGGCTGCTTTCGTTTTTGCATGTTCCTTGCGCGCCTCCAAATAGTTTTCATCCCCCAGGCCCCACAGGACTTTCCCCCTCTTGCCGCTCCTGCGGCATCAGCAGCAGGGCCGAGCGATACGCTGACGAGGTACCAAGGCTGATGGCGCGCTACCCCGAGGTGCCCGACTGGTGGTTCCTGTTGATCCTGGTGCTGGCGGTTGTGCTCTCGGTCGTGTTCCTGGAGATCTACGACCTCGCGACGCCGGTGTGGCTCACCTTCCTCGTGATCGCCATCAACCTGGTCTTCGCCGTGCCCCTGTCCTTCCTCTCCGCCACCACGGGCACGAACCTCGGCCTCGGCTCCCTGATCCAGGTCATCACCGGGTTCCTGCTCCCGGGCAATTATAATGCCTACCTGTATGCGCAGACGCTCGGCTCGTGGGCGCTGGCTGGCTGTAAGCATGATCCTCATCCGTTGTGTAATATGGATTCCAAAGACAGCCGGCGGCTGACACACACCAGATAGTGACAACTATGTACAGGTAAGCTCCTCGTCTTGCCCAACATGGCATCTGGATCCGGTGGACCTCACTGCCTGGTGGCAGGAAAGGAGCCCCGCGGCTGCCGGTCGCTAACCACGGGGATGTTTTTGAACAGGACCAAAAGATGGCACACTACTGCAAGATCCCGCCCCGGGCCGTCTTCCGCAGCCAGATCGGCACCATCATAATCACCTGCTTCGTGGCGGTGGGCACACAGGACTTCATCATGAACCGCGTCGAGGGCCTGTGCACGCCGGAGCAGCCCCAGAGGTTCACATGCGCCGGCGACGGCGCCCCCATGTACGCCAACAGCCTCATGTGGGGGGTCCTCGGCTCCAACATCATGTTCAACTCCATGTACCCGCTCCTCAAGTGGTGCTTCCTGGTCGGGCTGGCCGTGTCGGTCGCCTTCCTCGTCCCGCAGCACTACGGCCCCATCTACCTGCCCGGCGTGAGGGAGCGGCTCAGGGGGCGGCTCAGGCCCCGGGCCTTTGAGCTGCTGGACCGCTCGCTGTTCCCCTTCGTGGCGTCCCTGCTGTGGCTGAACCCCATCCTCATCATCCAGGGCATCCAGCACTGGGCCCCGTCGAACCTGTCGTACAAGACTCCCGGCATGATCCTGTATGTCTTCTACTAGGCTGCCCCCCCCCCCTCCGACGCCCGTGGACATCACCTGTTCAAGGCGGGCTGACAATGCGCGACCGACCAGGTCTTTTATCTTCATGTACTGGCTGCCGCGGAGGCACCTGGCCTGGTGGGAGAAGTACAACTACGTTCTCTCGGCGGCTCTCACGGCCGGGGTTGCCATCAGCGCCCTGATCATGTTCTTTGCCGTCTCGTACCACCCGGTCAGCCTCAAGTGGTGGGGCAACACCGTCAGCTCGGCAGGAGTCGATGGCAGCAGCGTGGGGATCTTGCCCATACCCGAGCGAGGATACTTTGGCCCGGAAAAGGGCCATTTCCCGGCCTGAGGCCCCATCAAGCAGTGAATCAACGTGGAGATTTCTCGTGGGACATGGCAGGGGGCATCGACTCGGGGGCGAAGGGGCTGCGACGCAAATGTCATTTGGTATCTGGGTATCTCTAACTGCGACGTACTCAATGCAAACATTGCTCCCACGAAACCATTCCGCGCAGAGGTCCTCTTGACAGCATCCCGAGGACCATGGCGCCAGTCTTCTTGTGGCACTCGAGTGAGGCAGTGTCTCCGAGTCCACATCGAAACCCCCTTGTGTGATTGCCCGGCGGGCACTCTAATAACAAGTACGTTGGCCACTTGCTGAACAGGACCCCTGCACGCACTTCTATGCATCCGACAGAGGTAGCAGGCCAAAGCCACCCGTCTTTCGTTTAGCACTTATTGGCAGAGTCTTTCCATGTGTTCCTCTTGCCCGACTTGGACACAACGATGGGCCGCGTGCGCGGTTGCAGGGGAGTGTACCAGGGAAGCTCTGCTCCATCTTTCCCCGGCCCCTTGCCTTTGGGTTTCGCCCCTCTCCTCTTCCTAGGATTCCTCCGCCTCCCTCGCTGACCGCCATCCTGTGTTGGATTGGTGGCAGGCATGCAGTCCGCATGCTCCTCGCCGGACTCGGGGCTCCGAGCAGCCGCATCCTTAGTCAGGCCTGTCCTACCCAGACAGGCAGGGCACTTGCGCCCCTCAAATCCCGAGCCCTCTTCGAGCTGGTGCCTGGATATGCCGCACTCGGAGCAATGAACACCGCAGAGGAAGTTGTAGCAGCCCTCGACGCGACACTCAACCTTCCAGGTGCAATCCTGCCCCAGGTGTGCCCCGCCACAGCGACAGCGCTTCAGCTTGCACTGGGAGCCGCTGTGGCCTCTGATGCCGCACATGCAACAGCGGGCCTTGCAGGTCATGGCGTTCTTGTGCTTGAAGTGGCCTGGCGGGTGCACATTGCCGCAATCCCGGGAGCAGAGCACAGCACACTTGGCGGCGACGTGAAACTGTGGAAAGGGACAACATTTACAACGGTTCTGCTTCGCCACGGGACAGTCTGGCGCTATATGGAGCTTGTCTTGTTGACCAGACTCTTGTTCAGGAGTTCTGTTGGATGTCTTGAGTCCGGAGTAGCTCAGCGCAGTGGTGATGCAGCTGCCGTCGGGGCTCGGTGCGCCGCAGAAGCCGCATGGCTCTGGGCAAATCAGGTGCGGCGCCGCGCAGTTTGGGCATGGATGCTCGGCCACACTGCGCCCTTCCGCCTCGTCCAGGATTTGGTGCATGATTCGGTTAAGACGCGCCCATTCGATCTTGTCGGCGTCTATGTGGAATAGCAGAACGCTGTGTTCTACGAATTCATTGAGTGCATGCAGGCGCATTGAATACTCGTGGGTCAGCGGCGTCTGCCAAGTGCTGCGCTGGCCCCCGCCTTGTGCCTCTGGCTGGCGCCTCTCTTGGCGGCATTGCTGTCGGGGCCGGGCTTGCCGGTCAAACATCTCGGCGACCCGGCTCCTGCTTAGACTCCGCCGTCGGCTTCGCTGATCCAGGGTGCTGAGCTTCATCCGCGGAAAGATCAAGGTGTCCTTCAGGCGGCTGAGCGACTGTGGGAGACGGCAGGAGGTGAACATGCCATGGGGTGGCTCGCTCGTTGCGCGTCGACGGGAGCGGCTGGCTGACCTGCCCCGCTCGACGACGCCATCACTGCGCACGGCTGTTGACCAGATCCCGTTCCGCTGCAAACCTCGTCCGCTCACTCCGCTGGAGAATTCAACTGGTGGCGACGATTCCAGGGCCCGCTGCCACTGCCTCCTGGACCGCGAGCCACACGATGGAACATGCAAGACCCGCCTGGGCGCTTCTCCGTCTGGCCAGGGGTACACCATACCCATGACACGGTCACGGTAGCTTTCATGGCGCAAGAACAGTACATCGTTCCCAATATCGGTGCTGCTTGCCAGGTAGTCGACCCGGGCCGCCCGGGAAGCATACAACCGCAGCCGCAACTGGGGGAGGAATGCGCCGCCATTACACAAGGGGGTCAGGCGTGATTCTTGTATCTTTGCTTGGATCGCTGCCAGGCGCTGAGTATCTTCCCTGTACCACATCCTCCCCCCCGCTGCCATCTGCGCGGCATCGCGTCTTTTGCGCATCTGGGCTATGGCAGCATGAGTGTGCACGGGGCGTGAGCCGGTGGGCAAGGTATTGTATGAGGACAGGGAGGGAGTCTGGACTGTATGCAGCCATAGTCTGAGGCCGGCATCGTCTGTCTCGAGATAGTGCCTCATGACCAGGTCCATGACCTCCTCGCCAAGGGTTGCGCGTACCCTTGGCTCATATCTCGCTCCAGAATGCCGTGTCTTACGAATGACACCAGCCTGTAAGATTCCGGTCGAAGACAGCACCTTGGCGTGCGGAGTGTTGTGGGAAGGCTGGAAGTGGTCGTCAGTGGTGCTGCAGGTGGCCAGCATCTTCCGCAGCAGCTCGAGGTCGCTTGCCAGTGACTTGTCATGGTGCTTGATGGGGGCGAAGTTGTGAAGGCCGTTCTCGAGGCTGCGGTGGGTATCGTAGGCCTGGGCGAGGCCCTTGCATCCCGGGTACAGGAACTTGGACATGACCCGGTTGACCAGGATGTCACGGGCAACGAGGCGTCGGTGCTCGTATTGCTCGAAGGGGAGGTCGATGTCGAGAGGATAATGCCTAGGATTCGGCAGCTGTTTGTCGCTGGGTGCTTGGTCGGGTGGAGCCATCTTGAGGGCAGCCAAGGCCGTGCTGCTCGGGAGTGGCTTCTTGTCGTGCGGCCGAGACGTCAAAGACGGCTCAGAAGGCCGTGTCGTGTTGGTCGTGGGTCCGTTGTCGGCGTCGATGTTGGTGGAGGTGATGTCGTTGTCGTGCCAGAGGCGGCCACTTGACTCTCCCCACGCCGCCGTCGTCCTCGGCCTGGTCTGTCATCCACCTCATGGCCTTGCCCTCGAGTGTGCAAAGCAACCGAAGGGATGCAAGGTCATCGGGATGATGGGAGAAATCTGGCGGCTGGGTGGGCTGCTGACCGAGCCTGTGATGGGTGGTACAGTGCAAATGCCTCTACAAGAATGGTGGTGGGGAGAGTTGAAGTATGAAAGGTCGACATTGATGTGATCTTCCGCGAGCAGAGTGAGGAGTACATGCCGCCGTAGCTTACTAATAAAAGCCGGTACGAAGTACATATCTAGGTAGCTACTTAGGTACGTTCAATATTCTATCTACTATAGTAGATACCTAGTAATAGGGCGGGGTTAGGGGCATCTTGCCTCCTGCGCCACACACATCACTAGTGACTACACTAAGCACCCGGCTTGGCACTGGAGCGGTTGACAACGCCGCCGGTGGGGCGAACAAGACCTCGTAACTCTCCGATTGATAGTGTGAATGACATAAGAACAATTCGTCGAGGATCCGACGACTGGGTTGGGATCTTTCTCCATGTAGGTAGGTTGCAAACAATCGACAACAGGTTCCTCGTATGCGATGAGACGAGATGTCGTTTGACGGTTAAAGATCTCCACGGGTTAACTATACTGGGCCTGATCCATGACTATTATTCGTGAGTGGATCTGAATACCCGGCCTATGATTCGATACAAGATTCCGGAGTTAATTAGCAATTACGAGCTGTTGAGCCTTGTCTTGGATTTTTCCCTTGGATTATGTTGTTTTGTGAGTCCGCCGTCTCAGCGGGAAGAAGGTCCTTGAATTGTCCTTTCCAACGTTGGTCGAAGGATCAGCTGACAAACCATGGGGGCTCAACTGGGTAGCATCAACAGTGCCGACCCAGTCTGTATCGGGGCGAAAAGCTTGAAATGCGTCCCGACAGCCGCGTGATCACTCTGGTATTCTCTCCCGGCACATTGACTCGCTGTACATTCTCAGCTTGATCATCGGCGTCCGATGAGCATTGAGAGGAACCACAAGGGCTTGAGCTGCAACCATGAAATCCCACAGGACCAGTTTCGTTGCGGAACAGCATAATCATGCACGTGGACCAATGCATGGGGCGAAGCTACGTGTGATACTTGTAACCGCTCATGTGTTGTCTATCCAAGGGTGGCTGGTATATATATACAGATTTGAAGATTATGCCCGTAATCCAGGCGGTGCTCGGCTCTCAGAGGCAGCACTGATTAGGCACACAGGGTGCTTTTACTGGCAGTCAGCTTTGACTGAGGGTAGAGCACGACTGGGTCGGCCTCGATCGTAACCGAGATTCCACCATCAGCGTCCGCCGTGTACCGCGTACAGCTCATGAAATCGACATAGACCTGATCAGCAATGTAGCCAGTAGAGCTGGCAGGAAGCGAGACGGTACCGACGTTGCCAGCCTCCCCCACGTTCGTGACGATGGATACAACGTCTGCCTTCTTCATCGCGACGGTGTGGTCATTGCTCCAGATAGGGTTGGCCTGGTAGGCGATGTATGTGACTGGGTCTTGGTTGATGGCCAGGTTGCGGGCATTGTTGAGTGCCGCGATCCAGTGGTACAGCTCCGAAGTGGTGTTGTAGCCCGAGGTCCACAGGGGCTCACGGTTGTAAGGGGGCTGGATGCCGGTGAACTCCTGCCACTGCTCCTGGCCCTGGTAGATGATTGGGATGCCGTCCATTAGCATGGAGAAGGCCAAAGCGTTCTTGGCAAGAGTGATATCCTTGGTGCGCGAAGAGAAGCGAGGATTGTCGTGGTTTTCAATAAAAGAAGAAAACGTGCTGGTTTTGAGAATTGATTTCATCTCGTTGACGCCGTTGATGAGTTCAGTCAGGGTGACCGAGCTGGAGGCGAACGCGCGCGTGAGCCAGAAGTATCTGATTTCGGTTTTCAACGTCAGAAATGCACCTTGTATCAACGGTGCAGGTTTGTAGAAGGGGGGTACTCACGCAGGGTAGTTGACGAAGCCGGGCACGTCACCAATCCACGATGGGAAAGTGGTTGGGTCGCCGTTAAGAATCTCACCGGTACCAAAGACGCCAGCAGACGCCAGGAATTCTTCCCAGAAGTCCTTCTCGACGTGCTTCGTGGTATCTAGGCGGAGCCCGTCGATGTTGTATCTTTTGACGATATCGGCGATCCAGCTCTTCCAGATTTCCCGGACGTTGGTATCCTCAGTGCGCAGGTCTGCGAGAGAGACGCCAGAGGTGCCTTCCCAGCACACGATGACGGTCTCGGGCTCATCATCGTGGATGACACAAGGTGGGTGGTAGTAAGAAACAGAGTTGAAGGGGGTTGCTTGCGAGTAGTTGCATGAATTCATGTCGGCCGCGAAGGCCATGTGGTTGGTCACAACATCGATCATCAGGTACACTGCAGTCTTGAGAGTCAGTTTTCAAAGAATCATGGAATGAGTTCCTTATAAACACAGCGTATACCGGGGCACAGTGTGGTTATGGCGTTTGGAACTAGGTCCCACGGGAGGGTTTGTCATTCCCAAGCGGGTTAAATAAAAATGACTCCGGAAGCTGCTTACTGCCGCGCTTGTGAATCTCTTCGGAGAGGGATTTCAGGTCATCTTCGGTGCCGAAGTGCTCGTTAAGAGAGTAGATATCCTGGGCCCAGAATCCGTGATAGGCATCTCCAAGGCTGGTGCCCCCCTCAATGTTTTTTACGATGGGACTCAGCCATATGGCAGTAAAGCCCATGTTTTGAATGTAGTCAAGCTGATTTATGATACCCGCCCAGGTGCCACCGCAATAAGTGCCGAGATCATTACAGGGGGCGTTGGAGTCGCCGTCCGGCAAGGCGAAACGGTCAGTCAGCACCTGGTAGATGGATTGGGCCTGCCATTCTTCAGTGCTCAGTGCCTGTGCAACATGGGCCGCGCCAAAAAGTGCCGCAGCGGCCGCGTGTGAGGCACCACGAACGGAGCCGACCATGATGGCAGTTATGAAACTTTGAAAACAGTAAAGGAGTGACTGGTCCCTAAAGGAATGTGGTTGGCGCAGGGCCGGGATAATCTAAAAGGAAAATCGAGGGGATTGAGACAAAGGAGTCTGCCCGGGAGGGAAGCTCCATGGTCAGGCTTGGGATGATGCTGAAGTTTTTAATAGTTCACCCTCGCCCTTGGCAAGACAGGGGCCGCTTTTAGGGGCGCAGACAAGCTGAGCTCGTGAAATCCTACGTCTAGACTGCTTTTGGGCTACTCATCTCAGAATCACATATAGGCCACTCCACCACTCAGGCGGTTCCTACAAGCGCGCGGCTTGGCTCGCAGGCGAGATTGACAGGGGCCAGGGACCAAAATCCCCCCACAGTAGACGGTTCTGACAGCAGCAGAGCAAAATTGGCTCAGTCTATTCCCGCAAAAGATCGGCGTGTTGGTGTTTCCTGTACATAGTAGTTTATGCTTATCAGTGGAATGTTGCCCGGAACATTGGTTAAACCGACCCACCACATATCACTTGGGCAAGCTGCCTTGAGAGCTGAACTGGTCATCTGCCAACAAACGTCACCTTTCCATAAGTTGTCAGCAGAACCGCAGCATCTGAACGCACTCACCATGCCGGCCCCGCTCAAGCTGGCCGTCATCGGCACCAACTGGATCACCAGCTCGTTCGTGCAGTCAGCCCACGAAAGTAAGAGGTTACTGCTTGTGGCCGTCTACTCCCGCAGCCTGGAGACAGCACGCAAGTTTATCGCCGAGACGCCTTCCATTGGCGATGCCTCTTCCGTCAAATCATACGATGATCTGGATTCGCTGCTCTCAGATGGCTCCGCCGGAATTGACGTGGTCTACATTGCTTCGCCAAACTCTCTTCACCACGAGCAGGGTTTGCTGGCGCTGAACGCGGGGAAGCATGTCATCATCGAGAAGCCGATCGCTTCGAACGTCAGGGAAATGAAGGCCCTGTACAGCGTTGCCGACGCCAAGGGTCTCTTCGTACTCGAAGCCTTCAGGCATATCCAGGAGCCCAACTTCCTCAGGCTGCAGAAGCTCCTGGACAGCGAGACCACCGAGGCGGGTAAATTCGGCCGCATCTACGGGGCCAGTCTCTCAATGGCGGTCTACTCTTCCCGCTATGCCAAGGTCCTAGATGGCGAGGAGCCAAATGTGCTCTCGCCCAAGTTCTCAGGCGGCGCGCTGTGGGATATGGGGTGCTACCCCGTGATGTTCTCAGTTGCTCTGTTTGGGAGGCCTGCAGCTCAGACTTATTACCCCGTCATCATCCGCACTGGTGTCGACGGCGGCGGCCACATCATTCTCCAATACAGCCCAGAGTCATCCAGACACAAGGCCAAATTCATCGTTCATGCGCACACGAGCAAAATGTACACGTCGACGGCGCCCACGGAGATATACTGCGAAAAGGGAACTATTAGGGTCAACGGCGCGACCGGGGTCACTGATATCAACACCATAGAGTTTGTGCCCCGGGGTGCAAAGCAAGGAGAACAGCTGGCAGATACCAACCCTGAATATCAGGGGGTGCTGAATCTGACTTGGGAAGCAGAAGAGCTCGCACGCGTGATACAAGAAGGCGACAGAAAGGCCGAGGGCACGCTGAGACAGCTCACCACTGATGTTTTGACGGCTATGGTGAGCATGAGGGAGCAGAACAACATCGTCTTTGGGTCTGAGAAATGAAGTCCCATGCGAGGCCAACGGTGGAGGGAGACATCAGGGCTAGATGAGGAATGCGATGTGGTAGCTGTCTTAGGTCTTGTACCATGGCGGGAGTTATCTGTCACTTAGTCCAGACGCCCCTGGCCTCAGCCGGGCTCAAAGGCATTGTTGGCTTTTCAATGAGCTTTCGATTTTCATGTTAGGCTGCTGGTTTGGTTCTTAATCTGATCACACCCCCCCTCCCCTTTCTTATTTTTTTTTTATAAAAAAAGAAGAGTTGCAGGCGGTCACTTTATGCAGTTGTAAACGCTCAACTACCCAGGGTAGGAATAGTAGTTTGATGCCTGGTATTTGGTTGATGTGTTTGCATTTGCATCATAGAGGAAGTCACCCTTTGTACCTGGGTAGGGAGGGGATGGGGTGGGATGGTAGCCGCTGAATTCATGCAAGCGAGTAGATCATTATTCTCATTCGCGGTGTGTCACTCTGTGTTTCGGGGCGAATGTCTAAGACAAGGTTGTAGCAGAAATTGATCCCTCGTCCCGGGTTAGAATGGGCAGAGTTGGGTTTAAGTATGGGTGATCAGCAGGCGTTTTACAGACACAGGCGGCTCGATGGCTTGCTCTGGCAGTCTGGCGGGGCCAGCGCCAAGAAACGCCATGCACTGGGGCCCCAGACTGTCGGAACCCACTGAAGGCCAATTACGAAATTGGATGCAGGCCCCAATCTGCTGTGACTGATAGCCCGTGGGATTACCTCGGCGTCATGACTAAGTGCCCCGGGCTAGGACACCAGGACACACCCAAGATGGACCTGCCTCCTTGCGTGTTCCGCCTTGGCCCGCCTCAATGATCGGAATGCAGGTTTCTTATCGCCTGGCCCCCATGGCAATAAGTGGGACTGGCTGCCTATCATATGCTGTGGGCTCTGTCTATCAGTCTATCTATCGAGCCATCTGCCGTCCTGGACCAGCTAGTCTATCATCCATCGTCTCCCGCTGCCCGGTCCCTTATCCGATCCTAGTAGGGCCTCACAGCATCCCAGGCCATCTCTTGCCAGTGTGCATTGATAACCCGGCTAGTCCGCTGCACAAGAGCACTTGGCTCACGCACTGCAACCCCCCAACCTGATGGTCTCGGCCTCTTTGTTCTTTGCCCAGCACTTGCAGCAGACAAAGCCGGCGCTGCATGTGGCAAAAACCCGGGTTTCCATCTGCCAGCTGTATCTCCGTCACTACTTTCCCGCCTCAGCCTCGGACTCAACGGGCGACAACAGGACACAACCGCCGTCACCGCCATCATGAGCAGACCTCCGACCTCAACGTCAGCGTCCAGTGCCCGCCGGCATTCGGCCGCGGGCCATGGCGGCGCCGCAGACGACGACCTGGCGCGTATGGGCTACAAGGCCGAGCTGCCCCGCTCGCTGTCCATGCTGTCGGTGCTGGGGCTCAGCTTCGCCATCATGGCCGTGCCGTACGGCCTGTCTACCACCTTCCTCTACTCGCTGGCCAATGGCCAGTCTGTCACTGTGCTGTGGGGCTGGGTCATGCTGTCGCTCATCAGCATCTGCATCGCCGCATCGCTGGCAGAGATCTGCAGTGTCTACCCGACTGCCGGAGGCGTATACTATTGGGCCGCCCTGCTGTCAACGCCGGAATGGGCACCTATAGCGTCGTGGATCACTGGTACGTACACATCTCTCTCTCTCTCTCTCTCTCTCTCTCGCGCGCGCGCGCGCAATCCATCATGTATCCCTTTGGTTGCTCGACTCTTGAGAAGATCTGCAAGGCTTGGATGTTCGTCCGGTAACATGGGATGCAATCTAATCAACACAGGCTGGCTTACCCTCGTCGGAAACTGGACTGTCACGCTATCAATCAACTTTGGCGGCGCGCAGCTCATCCTTAGCTGCATCACCCTCTGGCGAGAGGACTTTGTCGCCACGCCATGGCAGACGGTCCTCATGTTCTGGGCCGTCATGCTCGTCACATACCTCGTCAACATCTTTGCCAGCCGGTACCTCGACCAGATCAACACGGCATGCATATGGTGGACCGGGGCCTCGGTCATCATCATCCTTGTCGTGCTGCTGGCCATGGCCCGCGGCGGCCGCCGCAGCGGCGAGTTCGTCTTTGCACACTTTGACGCCTCTGGCTCCGGCTGGGCCCCCGGATGGTCCTTCTTCGTCGGCCTGCTGCAGCCCGCCTACGTGTTGACCGGCTACGGCATGGTCGCGTCCATGTGTGAGGAGGTGCAGAGTCCCGAGCGTGAGGTCCCCAAGGCCATCGTGCTCTCCGTCGTCGCCGCGGGCGTCACGGGCCTCTTCTTCCTCATCCCCGTCCTGTTTGTCCTGCCCGACGTCCAGGAGCTCCTCGCCGTCGCCAACGGCCAGCCCGTCGGCCTCATCTTCAAGACGGCGACCGGCAGCGCGGGTGGCGGTTTTGGCCTGCTGTTCCTCATCCTTGGTATCTGGCTGTTCGCCGGCATCGGGGCCCTGACCGCCTCGAGCAGGTGCACGTACGCCTTCGCCCGGGACGGCGCCATTCCCGGCTCCGGCCTGTGGAGCCGCATTGACAAGCGCTTCGACATCCCGCTCTGGGGCCTGACGCTCTCCTTCCTGGTCGATTGCCTGCTGGGCCTGATATACTTTGGCTCCGCGGCCGCCTTCAACAGCTTCACGGGCGTGGCCACCATCTGCCTCTGTGCCTCATATGCGCTGCCCATCCTCGTCTTGGTCGTCAGGGGACGCAAGTCCGTCGCATACGCGTCGTACTCGCTGGGCAAGCTCGGCTTCACCATCAATATCGTCACGCTGTGCTGGGTCGCGCTGTCCATTGTCATATTCTGCATGCCCTCGGTGCTCACGAACCTGACGCCATCCTCGATGAACTATGCCAGTGTGGTCTTCGCCGGGTTTGCGACCATCAGCATGGTGTGGTATTTCGCATGGGGCCGCAAACACTTTGCCGGCCCTCCTATCCTGAAGTCTGAGCTGGCGGGCAACGGCGTGGGTGTCGTCGTGCATGGCCGGGACGTTGAGGCCGCGGCCAAGGGGGAGCATAGTAAACTGGACGAGACTGAGAAGTCAACGTAGACTCCACCAGAGTACTGTGCTGGACTGTCATATAGACGTGTTTATATGTGCTTTCAACTGCAGTATGTATTATTTGAGGACCTATTTCAGTTCAACTAGGCCAAGCCTGCAGTGTCAGCCTGACCGTGACCCAGCATCCGACCGCCTTTGAAACCAGTGTGGCATGTTCTGCCCAAGGCATCACAAAACCCCCCCAGCCCCATCGCTTGTCACGACCGCGGGCCAAGCTCGGCACACACAACTAGAAGCCCTGTTTCTTCACCTGGGCCTGGGCAGCAGCGATGGTAGCAGCCGCGTTTGGGTCTTCAAAGCCGCAGCCCTGCTTGCCGTTCTGGAACTGGGCGCCCTCGGCGGAGCAGATGCCCACGCCGCTGGTGTTGATCTCGGCGCAGCACGCACTGCGGCAGTCCGCATCGTCGACGCACCCGCCGGTGGTGAACTGCTCGCCCTTGCCGTTGCCGACATCCTTCGCACCGGCGTTGTTGGGGGCCAGGGCGACGGCGCAGGCGGCGACTGTGTCGCGAAGAGCAGTCAGTACTCGTCAATGGGCGCGCGGGGCCGGATTGGGATCGGACTTACAAGCCAGAATAGTGGTAAGAGTGATGCGAACCATGATGTCTGGTGATGGTGTGGTATCGTACTAACTTAAAATTGTAACAGAATCGAATGTGTGCGTATTATAAAGAACGTTAACGACAACCAGGTCGTATGGAGAAGTGAGCAATGAGTGAGTGTAAGGCTGGAGAATGAGTGAGTACGAAGATGCAGAATCAGTTGTGCTCTTGGCATCTATCATGTCATTATATACTAGTAAATGCCCTCATATACTAGTCAGTACCCAGTCTCAGATGCTTTGAGAATGTGGGTGGCATGGTCCTTCATTTTGGGTTCAAAACCATGACGCAGGAGGTCATGTTGCGGCAATGGTGAGGCTCTCTTTGCCCATCTGCCTATTAGTATTTTACGCTGGTACGTAATAGTACAAGATCAGCAGGTCATCCACAAGTGGCCCGTCTGTGGTACGTCGCAGGTTCGCGGGGCTAGGGGTTATAGATCCTGGAACGGTGCGTTTCAACAATTTATCCTGCCTCAGGAATTTACCCTGCCTCAGCCTGGAGCCAGCATATGGCACCACCACCACTAGCTGTTGGAGGAGCCACCGGAGTTCGGCACCGGTGCCGGCCATTTCCGTGCACCGGTGACGGCTTCCACTGCCGGATAACGGCGGTGAGATAGGCGATAAGGGGCTGTGTCTGTGCCTCCTTCCGGTCATGCACAGCACCTTGTTGTCCTTGTTATTCCCATCCGGCGATCTCTCCACAGCACGCACCAGTGGCATACGATATTGTCTCTGTCAGACACCACTATAGCTGCTTCTGGTCGTGCGTTATTAAGCGCCCGGAGAATACTAGTATGGAGTACAAACGGCCACAGTCCTCGCCCGAGATCCAGCCCCGGCTCATCATCCATGGCGGCGCAGGCAACATAAAGCCGACGAACCTAACACCGGAGCGATATGAGGCAGTCAGGCGATCGCTGCTCGGCATGGTAGGTACATCATAAGCTTTGCCGCCAGGCCGCCCGGGTGGTCTCTGATTGACCCGCTACGTCTCAGGTCGCCAAAACGCACGCGTACATGCAGGCCGCCCCCCGGCCATCTGCACTCCAGGCCGCGACGTACGCAGTCACACTGCTGGAGAACGACCCCTTGTTTAACGCCGGAAAGGGTGCGGTGTTCACGCGTGATGGGATCCAGCAGCTCGAGGCCTCCGTAATGGTGTCGCGGGGACATGCGAAGCGCGCCGCGGGAGCACTTGGGTTGCAGCATGTCAAGAATCCCAGTAAGCCTGCCACGACACAGAGATGCACTTTCTGGACAATATCCAACCCCCAAGTCCCAGGTGTCTGCCCTCTGCTGCCCTGGTGCCCTTTTGTGCCGGTATGGCTAGAATTCGGGACGGTTCTTGCGCAGTTCATGGACTGGCACCTTACAACCCTCCGCCTCTTTGGTGAACTCTTGACCTCGGTACGGCCGTGTCTGATCATTTCTCTCAGTATTACTAGCTCGCAAGATCCTAGAGCACGGCGAAGAGGACCTCTGGGGAAGAAAGGGCCAAGGACACCATGACAGCCTCGATGTACCCGGCACGGCGAGTGAAAAGAACGGCAGCTTCGAATCTGTAGATTTCGATGTACCCTCCGCCCAGGGACACACGCTCCTGTTTGGCGCGGCGGCTGAGACATTGGCAAGGAAGTATGGGCTCGAGTTCGCGCCGGCAAGTTACTTTTTCACGCAGGCGAGGTGGGACGAGCACATCCGTGCCCTTGAGCAGGAGAAGTCCGGAAGGCTGTACTCGGCAACGTGGTCAGCGGACGACTACCTGCCCCAAGGCACGACCGGCGCCGTGGCTCTCGACTCGGACAGCGTGGTCTGCTGCGCGACCAGCACCGGCGGGCTGACCAACAAACTGACCGGACGTATCGGAGACACGCCTGTCCCTGGCGCTGGGTACTGGGCAGAGGAATGGGACCACAAGAGCAGCCCTGCCAATCTGTCATGCTCACCCGCCGAGGCTTTCTGGGAGCGCGGGTGTGACGCAGTCCGCAGATCAGGGCCGGTCCTGGGGTTCACTGGCGCCCTCCGTGGATTAATGGCAGATTGCCTGCCGACCCCGTTCATGTATACGCCCTTGGCGAGGCCCAAGACATCTCAGCTGACCACCACCCGCTCCTTCGCGACCTCTGGTACGGGCAACGGGGACTCGTTCCTCCGTGTGAACGCCGGCCGTACTGCGGCGGCCATTGCACGCTGGGGCGGGGTGTCCTGTTCACAGGCATTGACAGCCGTCACGGGGCCCGGGGGCGAGCTGCAGAGATCGGCGGGAGAACGGTGGATGATCACCGGCGAAGGTGAGGGTGGTATGATTGGGATCGAGAGCACGGTCGATAGAGACGCGCAAGGGAATGTTGTCCATGCCCGGAGCGTGATCCTCCAGGACCACAACTGCCCTGGAATGTTCCGGGCATGGGTTGACGACGGCGGCAAGGCCGTCTTTCAAGTCTGGCATGACGGTAGCAAAATGTCCAAGCTGGGGTTCGATGGGGAGGGCCGCAGGGAGGACACTCGGGCTTGGGCGGGGGCGAAATCGGCCACGCCTATTTGACATGGGTGTCAGTCATGAGTCGGTAATTTAAGATGAGAAACCTTGTGTGATTGGGTTTGGCGGGAAATAGTCAATTCTCGACATCAGGCTTTGTTATTGGGCCGTTTCGGAAGTATAATTGAGCCCCGTGTCCTGTCCTGTTGCATGGAAACAAGTTCCAGCCGCCAGGTAATATACGTGCCATTGAATCACTCAATGCGTTACGCTTCGATACAAGTGTTGCATCTCGTCAGGGTGGATTTACACTAAAAGAGTATCATAGGGTAAGGTTGTAATAACTAACCAGCGACATAGCCATGTCTCCTCACATGGCCCCAGACTCGGAGGCTTCGGTAGTGTAGTCAATGCCACGTCTGCTTGGCCATGGGATTCTGGATCTGCACATCCATTGGAAGGCGAGTCAGCGATATATTACTCGTCAGCAAATGAATGGTCCGTGGATGACAGATTTCGAATGGCCCTCCTCCCCTTTCTCGCCTGTTGCAACCCCTGTCTGTGCTGCCGCGAGTCTGGAAGAGCATGACCCGGGGCCAGATCCACAAAGCTAATCCTCATCCCTGCGTGGAGCGGGGCTATCCGTACCAAGCTTTCTGTCAAGGCACATCACTGCCAGGCCCCGGGCCAGGCTGCCCGAACGCGGTGGGTGTGGTTGGTCAAGGTTGCCCTGATCAAATGCGAAGTAGCTGGCCGGCTCAGCTGTGCTGGGGTTTGGTTTCAGGACTAGTCGACGGAGGAGAATCCGGCGTTTCGCCAGTCCAGTTAGGAAGAAGAGAAGAGAGGAACGCGGCGGAAGAAAAGCAGCGGCAAGTTAGTTAAACCTTAGATCTTCATTCCTCCGCCTTCGACCAGCAATGCCTGCGTTGGCCCCCAGTTCGTATTCACCCAGTTGCTAAGCCACTCAGGACCCCCACAAGCCTTCCGCCACCTGGCAGGGTGCTACTTCACTAGCAACTAGCTGGGGCTGCCCCCTGGGGCTAGTTGCATTGTGTCGTGCGGCTAGTCCAGGCAAGGATCTTCACAGCTGAATTGGTTGTATTTCTACCACGTATGGTCGCCCATGTCTTCCCCCGTTATATCCCCTTCTCTTTCCTCTTTGCGCCCCTGCAGCGACTAAGGGGAGGCGTGATTTCCCCCTTGTCGCTTTTTTTGTGCATTCCGGGCCCTCCTCGGCGCTGTGCCTCATTAAATGGCCCGGGGTTGCACCTCTATACCAACAAGCTTGTTCCCATCTATCTCGCAGCCTTGGGGAGGTCCTCCGTCTCGTTTCTCAACGCACACATCCTGTTTCCAGTCAGAAGATCGAGTAGGCAGGCTCATTCGAATACAGCCGGACTCTTTCGCCCTGTGGTTATGCCCAACATGGACCAAGACAACCTCGGGCTCTTGGCCAAGCGCCATGACGAGCATCTCGACAGGATGCCCCTGACCACGATTTCGATACTTGCACCTTTCAGCGCCTTGATCATGAGTATTATATTCGTAATATACTTCGCCGTGCGGTTCTATATCCTGGAAGGATTCCTGCTCAGGAGGATATACGGCGCAACGTACACCAAGATGGACGAGACCACGAGAAGAGGGTTTGTCAACCACCATATAGCCGGCGGAACCAAAATCTTGATTCTTATCGCCGCCGTATATCCCTTCATCTCTGTTGTCTTCGGATCATCGACCTTCCACACTCGCTTTGCCCCTGGTTCGGTGGTAACCATGGGCGACGTCTTGATTGTGGTGGCACAGATGCTCATCGCAATGTATATTTTCGAGTTGTTCTATCGGCCCAAGATTTCCCCAGTCAGTGTCCTCCACCATGTGGGGACCATTATGATCGGCCAGTCGGCGATTGCCATCAGTCTAGATCTCATTAGAGAGCCAGACGCAGACATCGAGTTCTCTCTCTGTCTGGTGTGGGGTGAGTTCCCAACCTGTACCACGCTCAGCGCGGCCGCGGAATCGAAACAAAAACGCTGACGCAACGGTTTGGAACAGGCGCTTTTGACATCATTGCCGAGTTCTTACCTCATGTCACCATCATACTGTATCGAGTCCACCCCAAGTCCCATGCGTTCCTCCGAAAGCTGTTTCTCGCGGCCATGGCAACAACCTTTACCGGAACAGTGGTTGAGACGATTGTGACCATGTACATGTTCGGGTCCCTGTGGAACAGATGGACACTGGCTTTCAAAGTCACGACTCCCATTCTCCATGTGTGTTTCGCAGCGGCGCAGCTCTGGGGCTCGTGGAACTTTTTCTGCCTGTACAAGAAGCAGTCGAGACTCCTGGCCGCAGCTATGCGTGACAGCGATCTGGTGGCGGAGGAAGCCAAGCCAGCAGGAGAGTCTCAGTAGTTCCAGAGCTGCTGATCTGGTCGGTGCACCCGTGGACAATAACTTAAACTGTATATAATCAAAGCCTACATATCTACATTACACACCCGCTGTGATACGGCCGGAACTCCTAATAACCAAGACGTCCCGGGGCGGTTAGACCTATGCCAGCCTATTTGATATAATCCTCGCCCAGCATCCACTTCTTCTTGTCATACTGCTGCGGCCAGACCCCGCTCTTGCCCGGTGCCAAGATACCGTTAGGATCCAGGGCGTTCTTGATCTTCTCGTTCAGCTTCATGAGTGCGTGGTCATTGAAGTCGTAGGTCATTGCCACCTGGTCCATCATGCCAATATGCGTCCTGAACTCGCCCCAGCCATTTTCTGCCCAGTCCTTGATCATTGTGCGCACAAGCCATTGCACCCGGCGGCGAGCATCAGGGTCCTTCCTGTCAAAGACAATGCATACGACGTTGTCTGTGAGCGATGTTTAGTGGTACTGTCACGGAAGGACGGGGGGGTCATGACTCACGCATCTCGCGCATCCCAATGCTGAAGATACCCATATAATCCAACTTGGCCTCATCGAACCTCTTCTTCGCCAACACGTATTGAGACCAGGCAGACTCGCCGGACACTTTTGATATTGGCGCCAGCGACATGAAGGAGCAGTTTGGAATCCATGTCTGGAGCCAATGCAGCTCATCCATGTTTGCAACTCCTCTCATCGTGTGGGCGCGGCACTCGAGGGTACCAAACACCTCCTTGCGATCCTGTTCGTTGAAGAACCGGCTCCCAGGCACTTTCAGCATCTCCTGCTTGATGATCTTTAGGTGCGCCTCACGGATCACGGGGGGCCCATATACAGCACCCATGTAGACCCAGCGGCCTAGGTCGAGTTGCTTCGCCCCGCGGTCCAGGTCCTCGTCAGTAAGAGGCTCGTTCAGTGCTTTGTCGGTGTAATGTGACCGGGGGTTATAGTGGGCCAGGTCCAGGCCGACATGCCTTAGCGCAGCGGCGTTTTGCAGGATCATGTTGACGCGCAGGGGGCCGATGATGTCGATGATCTGAGGAAGGTCCTCGTCCCTCTCGTATGTGACCATGAACGCCTCCATCCCCGGGGGTCGCGGCATCAACCACATCCCCATCTTGGTGACGATGCCATTTCCCGCCTGTGAGAAGATGCCGTCATTGACCGGGCCAAAACCATACGGGAAGAGCTGCCAGCACTCGTTGGGCTTCTGGTCCGCCGGGTGCACGCCCTGCCTCGCCTGCTCTCGCCCCTCGGGACTGGACATGGCTCCCATACCAGTGCGGACGATCTCACCCGTGGGGAGGACAATCTCCATCCCACAGTGCATCATCCAGTGGTCTCCGTAAGGCGTGAAGCCGACCCCGTGATCTAGGGCGTTGCCGATGACGGAGCCATACCCCAGCTCGGGCGCGTCCATCATGACCTTGTCGTCGAGTTTGTGCTCGCGGAGGTACTCCTGGAGCTGCAGGTACGACACGCCTGGCTCAAGGAGGCAATAGCAGTCGACTGCGTTGACCTCCAGCACCTTGTTCATGTGCTTACCAAGGTCCATAACCAGACTTCCACTGACCCGAGGCGCTGCCCCTCCATAGCCCAGGTTGTGCCCCTTGCTGAAGACCCATAGCGGCGCAGCAAAGTCGTTGCACAATTTGACAATGGCTTGGACGTCCTGGACATGGCGCGGGCGCACAAGTGCAGATGCGATAAACTCTTCGTGGTCGTAGAAGTTGTGCATGTCGTGCGTCAGGCAGTCAATTGTCTCATAGTCGCCATCGTCGAGGACGGTGTCGGAAGTTATGACAGCGAGATTGCTCTTGCCGACGAGTGATTGTAAGGCTGATAGGAATTCCGAGAACTTGTCGGCGGTGAATCCGGGTGGAAGACACCTAGGTTTTGGGACGCTGGGACTCGCATTGACAGTCTGTCCAGCAGTGTCTGCCACACCCGTTGCACTTGGAGGAGCCATTGGGAACTTTGGTATTGGAATAATGCAAGTGGATCTTTAAGGTGCTTGGATAAGAGACCAAGGGGAATAGAATTTGGCAGGAGGAGAAGTGTAGATATATATATCTATACATTCCTGATTGTTCATACATAACACCACAAGAAATGATCTTCGCTCAAGAACTCCGAGGCTCCACGCCATGCAACATCATAACGGTTGTCAGGTCTTACCGTCGAACGAGGCTCATGAGTTCACAGCCGCGTTCCCGACATGAAACGGCCCGAAACTGAGTAACAGTCATTGACCTAGACTCCAGATCCCTGTGTTCTGGCGCCAGCAGTTCAGTCAATGGTACGATTCGGGACTCCCCACAGATTACCGATGGCCAAAACTGGCAATGAATGGATCAATAATGCTAAATCAGATGAACATGGCTGTGCAGTGTAAGGGCTTGTCTGAAACACGGTTGCGATTCCCCACCTCCGCTCAGCCGTTCCTCCCCAACCACTGCGAGGACGCTCATTTTCCGCTTGAGGTATTGAGAAATACCTCGATTTTGCTCTCACATGTGCGTTGGATTGCCGCGGCAATCCTCTTTTTCAGGGCAGTCTAACTTTGCTGGGTTCCGCGAAGCGATTATGCCTGGGCTCCGTTGCATTGAGGAAGCAACCGGACTCCGTCCCTCCTCGCCAACAGTGAGGGAAGCGGAGGGGGCGCAGCGGAGAGAATTTTGAATCGGTGGCATGTACTGCTCGTAAAACCATGTTCGGCATATGTGGGCACTTGCCGACAGTCTCCGGATGTGCGATAGAGGGAGACGAGGCAACTTTGGCGCCTCGAGAACTGCCACCAATCCATAAATAAAGCTGAGTACCTGAACCACATGGCTGCAGTTGTGTCCATATTCACGCCACTTCTCTGCGCTGTCTCCTTCGAGCAAATAGTAGCTCAGAACATCTCCTGCCCTCGAAGGTGTCCCCGATCAAGTAATGACGGCGCCTACGTCTACCACAACTGCAACCGAGTCGGCTTCAACTCAACCACTATACACAATGATGCGACTTGCCGAAGATGACGAACCGGCTTGGGGACCCAAAGCAATTGGTTCTTTCAAACACGTCGGCGCCAAGGCCATTGGACTGGTGGCCGATGGCAAGATTGGTGGCCTTGACGCGCCTACTAATCCAGACCACAACTGGTGGTGGCAGCGCACTGCGCCGCTACTTGCAACACTGCTGCGCAGCGCCGGATCTTACACACACGAGCAACAACTTGACCATATGCGCGTGTACCGCGATGCTGTGGTGCCAACCTACGGGCCGCCTACGCCTCAGACCACTATCCGTCCTCTGTTGACAATGGATGGTTCTCCCTTCGAACCGTCGTGGAATTTCCAAAACGACGGAACGGTGGTCCGCTACACCTTTGAGCCGCTCCTGGAAAATGACGACCCGGAGAATCCTTTCCCAGGTGACAAGGTGTCGAAGCTACTTCCGTTGCTACGATATGTCGCCCCAGGTGCGGATACGCGATGGTTTGAGCAAGTCTGGTCTCGATGGCATCTACACGAGAAAGGCGAAGTTGCCGCCGCGAAGGCCGCTCTCCCACCACACAAGAGGGTGCCTCAGATCTTCGTGGCGTTTGACATGAAGGGGCATGAGCGGATCATGAAGGTCTACCTCTTTCCCGTGCTCAAACACCTTGCCACGGGTATCAGCACTGAAGAGCTGACCTGGGACACCATCCGCAGCCTTGAGCCAGGAGGGCAGGGGTTCAGCAAGGTAGTAGACAAGCTCTCGAAGTTCCTGGGAGGATACAAAGAGCGTATGCCTGTTGAAATGATCGCCATCGACTGCATCGACCCAGCCAAGGCGCGGATCAAAGTCTACGCACGAACAAAGTCAAACTCTGTCAATACCATACGCGACGTGTGCACCCTGGGTGGCCTGCAGATGGACGAATCGACCATGCGTGGGGTCGAAAACATTTCGAAGATATGGCACCTTATCCTTGATGAGCCTAATGGGATTGCTCGAGACCAATCCAAACCGCCTCGCTACCCGGAAGATCATCATCTAGGCATCTGTTTTGTCTTCGAGATGAGGCCAGGCCAAGAAAGGATCGAGGTCAAGTGCCACTTGCCCTGGGCTCAGACCAATTCCAATGACATTCGCACAACCGCGAATTTCACTGAGGCCCTCGAGTTGCTGGGATACGAACGGCATGCGGGTAGATATGCCAGAGGCGCTTTGGCGGTAGCTATGTTGTAAGTCAACTTTCTTGATAGTACTTTCATTTATTCTGGACCACCCCCAATAAAAAGAACAAGGAAAGAATATCAGATAAACGCGACTAGCAACAAAGGCTATACAACAACTGGAATCGAGATTTCCAAACACAGTCCCTATCATAACGTACATAGACAGCACCTGGGATAGGGACTATCCTCACTTCCGCCTATTCAGGGATACTATAACACGTCTCTTCTCTGTATTCGTGTTTGGCCTGGGCTTGGGATATGGAATCTCTAGGATGTTGGCATTGTATATATGTAAGAGTCTCATAGGTCTAATTGCAAGTCTGTTTAAGCTGCTACAACAATGGTTTTGCAATTAAAAACTTGACTGCCGAGACGACCATATCAAATTTAGATGACTGCCTTGTCTGAGAAATGTGAGCCAGTCGACCTTGGGAATTGCTTAGCACTACGGATGAACTGCACGGATCTAACCTGGACAAAATCTGGTAGTTGAATCAAGTAGCCACTTATGGAGTGCTGACAGCCGCTGTCACCCAATCTTGCCGAACTGGCTATCTCTTGGCTTCAGCAAGGTGACATGATAGCTACCTGGGTACCTAGGTGAACTGTGTAGGTACCACGACCTAGTGAGGTGGAAGATATGCCATGGTAAACTTGTATTATTCCGCCGAAAAATTGTAACACCTGGCATCAAAAGCGTGCAGAGGTATTCCAATATCCGCGGCACAGCTGTGATGCTGAAAAGGATCAACTACAGAGCTTTCCTGCCCTACCATGAGGTTCTATCCCCAAGAGAGACTCGTTTGTCTCTCCGCATTATCCGGTCTAGTTGCCGAGGTTCTGGCATTTGCGAAACCCCAAGGATCCATCATATGACGCCGTTGCTTTCCATCTTGACATTCGATCCACTCCGCTCGACGCGGCCGGAAGTCGTGACTGGTTTCATCGTGGCAGCCACGTGTTACATGTGAATTCTGGTCATAGCGGTAGTCAAACGCGTTAGACATAACCCGATCTGAATACGACGGTGCTGTGCGGGTCGGAGCTCAGCTCGGACCAAGATGCATAGCAGCTCCTTTGCCCAATGCAGTAATCGTTTTCACGGCCCAATAACTAAGCGGATCCTGTCATGTTCCCTTGAAACACGGTGCCGTCAGACTCGCGGAACGCACAGATGAAACATGAGTGGCAGACGTCAAGGCTGTCCAACCAACTTTATCTCCATCTGACAGGCGTATGTGGAAAGCATGGTGGGGAACGTAAGAGTGGGCCCTTCTTCGGACATCCGTTCCCATTCAATGGGGAATCAACTCAAGATTGGGGTCGAGAAAACGTTAGCATGATCAAGGTCCTGGCATTCCAAGGCCATATGCCTGGGGTGGTGCAATGCGATTGCGCTAATCGTATCCCCGGGGAATGCCGTTTGGATTCATCTTGCTGAAAAGAATGGAGACCTCTATCAAAGCGTCGTAGTGAAGCAGTGGCGGTGTATCCGGACTCGACAAGTAATGCGATGATCCGATGAACGCAGTTCATACCGGTGGCCATGAAGCCATTCAGTTGTCATTTATGCACTAAGTGTCCTTTGGCTCCGAAAGCTGCGATATAAAGTTGGGGTCGACTCATTTAAGTCCAGCTTGCCGTCCGTCATAACTCTCAAGTTCATCATTAGGAAACAGTAACACCCACAAATAAGGACTATTATCTTTTTGTCGCTCACAACCTTCCCCATAACTACAAAATGTCCACCAACGGAGCTCCTCCCCCAACTGCCATCACTGAACGGGTGATTATCCCTGTCAAGGGCGGCGTTGAGGATTGGAAGGAGCCTTATAAGCAGCTCCTTTTGACTCTCAAGGAACAGCCTGGCTACATCAGGACAAGATGGGGCCCGCGCAGCGAGGATCCGCAGACATTAGACTTGATGATCGGTAAGCCTGTATGGAAGAAGATATGCAGATGAAGAGTTGCTGACTCTCACAGGCTGGGTGTCCTCTGAAGCCAAGGATGCGTTCGTGGCAAGCGATGCCCATTCCAAGTCCATGGACCAGATGGCGAGCGTCCTCAACGGCAAGCCCTGGGGTTATACTATCAAGTTCAAGCCTTACGCGCCCCGCGAGGCTATCAACGCACCGATTGTGGAGATGATCACCATCCGCAACTGCACGGGCAGTGAAGATGAGCTCAAGGCCATAATCGAGAAGGGATTCAGCCTTCCCGGGTGTCGCGGAGGTGCCTCTGGCTTTTCTACCCAGGAGGTCGAAGGCCATGGCAAGGTTTTCGTCGGGGCAACCGGTTGGGACAGTTTCGATGCTAGCAAGGCGGCGGATAAATCTTACATTCCTAGTGGTTTCGGAGATGTCGAGGTGCACCACGTCAACTACAACTTCCCAATCAAGGGTTTCTCTGTCACTAACTCGAACTAAGCAACGCGTTCGGCACTACCCAGGAATGGTAAACCGAATGTATTGATCAGTTTGAGCAGAGATGGGTACTTGGGAGCAATTGCGTGGCTAGTATATAGGTAGCTCGGTAGTCATCTAGAATGCAGAACCTTGTCCCAGAACCCAGCCCTCGCCATTAAGCTCCACACAGCCATGATGCACCTTTACCTAGGTACTACAACTTGTGGGGTACCGCAATTGGCGGCAATATCAGGCTTGGCTGGAATATTTTAGTTTCCAAATCTCCCATTTTCAGAGCGAGAACACTGTACCAAAGGCCTGTCACGGGGAAACGTTCCGCAGACTTGTCAGCATCAGGCAGAAGTCGTAAGGTGGCCCAGTGCTTTATCCTGCAGCTACCATGCCTTTGTCTAAAAATACAGATGAGTACCAGTGATTTCCTCGTACAATATCTTCAAATGAGACCTGGAATCGCCTCTCTTCTGGGTGCTGATGTAACGGCCTGGCTGATGCTCAGGGGATGCAAGCTGAAACGTCCCAACTTCATGAGAGCGTCGTTTCAACCAATGTGGCCCGTCTGGGCAGAAACAAGACCACAAACATGGTTTCCCCAATACAGAGTCCGGAAGAGGCGCATGAGTGAGGCCTGGAACGATGCCGGTGCAGCCGCCCGTACCTCCGCAACGACATTCCGAATCGGGGTAGTACTGTCCGGCTGGAACGCAGACGGCGGAGCTCGTAAAGTGTCATCATGTCGGAGGAGGGAAAAGGCGCAATTACGTATTTCGCATATCCGAACGGCTTGAAATCATCCCACGTATGCTGTCTCGGAGGATGGGGATTGCCTCATCTGTATCATCACAAGCACTGGCAAAGGTTCGTAATACGTGCCTTCTCACATTTATAAGCAGAAGTGCCCCGGCTCTGTCACCTGGATCGACGAGTTTTTGAAGTCACAGCAGCTGTATAGCGGAAGAGGCAGGTTTGCTACATTTTCAGTTGACAAGAACACATCCGAAGCCGCGTTATCACAATGGTTCAAAAGATCCGCAAGGTCGCCGTTGCCGGCGTAAGTACCATCATTGATTCCACCTTGAGCATGCCATCTAGGAATTTTAAATGATAACATTGGATCATAGGGTCGAGGAAACGTCGGTGCCCCTGTGGTGGCTAATCTGCTTGCCCAAGGCTTTGAGGTTACCGCCCTCGTCCGCAAGTCACGCGACACCAGTGGTTTGCCAGCCTCAGCCAAGGTCAAAAGAGTGGATTTTGAATCCACTGATGACCTGACCGCGGCACTTGCAGGGCAGGACGCTTTCGTCGACTGCACGCTTGTGCAGGA
The DNA here is from genome assembly GCA_002270565.1 of Stenocarpella maydis. Classification (NCBI taxonomy): domain Eukaryota; kingdom Fungi; phylum Ascomycota; class Sordariomycetes; order Diaporthales; family Diaporthaceae; genus Stenocarpella; species Stenocarpella maydis. The sequence goes on from NQMI01000161.1 coordinate 86,051, forward strand.
TGATACGCCAAAGCGCCTTATGGATGCGTGCCTCGCGTCAGGAGTCTACCGGTATATCCCGTCGGACTGGAGCCTTGACCCGCTCAACAAGGCTGCCAACTCCTTGCCAATATTTTCAAAGCGTGTCGAGCGGGACAACTATCTTTACGAAAAGTGCAAGGAGTCAAAGGGCCAGATGACTTGGACCATTGTCGCAAACGGGCCATTTCTGGACTGGAACCTCCGGACCGGGTTTGCGGGCATAGATGTTTCTCACAAGCGAGCGGAGCTCATGGACGGGGGTGAAAACCGGGTTGTGTGGACGACCCTAGACTCGGTTGGTAAAGCCGTGGCAGGGATCATGAAGCACCCCGAAGAAACAGAGAACCGGCCCGTATACGTGCAGTCTGTTGTCAAGAGCTGCCATGAGATGGTTAAGCATGCCAAGGCAGTGCTAGGGGAGGATGGATGGCAGGTCGTCGACGTTAACGCTCAGGAAGCTAACAACAAGGCTTTGGCCGACTTGCAGAGAGGCAAGTTCGACATGGCAACTTTGGGGACGTTGATCAGGTACTCGAATGCTAGACCGGAGACATTTTCCCCGTGGCCCAAGAATGACAACGAGCTTCTGGGAGTACCTTCAATGACGGATAACGAGCTGGAAGACCTGATCAAACGGACCTCCATCTTAGGTCATGCTGCGGAAATACTGTAAATAGTTATTTACTGCCGTGTGAAGGACGTTGCATTTCAGGGCAAGGAGGTCGATATAGATTATCAATTTGGCGTGCCAGCGAGTAGAGAATTGGAGTATTCCGGAGTAGTATCTCCATCAATTGCCGGCCGTGAGAGAGCAAACAACTTGAAGTCTGCGGCGTAAGTTCACCATTGAGCTATTCTTAACTCCATCTCTGGCTAATGCGAACTGAGAAAACCTTTCGGAGATTAACTACGTTGATACTTGTAATTGCAGCCCAAGACCCGAGGGTAGTATGTCACAGCCTTCCAAATACCTGGCTGGCCGTAGTCACTCGTCATCACGAAGCACTATGCATATCCTTCGCACCCACTGGTACCAAGGTAGCCCACCTGTAGTGCTGTAATGGAACTATGTCCTTCTCGGCACGTGGATACTTGCATATGAACGTTGGCTCAAGTCCGATTCTCTGCACGCGAGAGATACTCTGGACCCTCATCAACCCTTCGGGTCCGAGGCCCGTGAATGACTTGGTATAGAATATGACCGTTTATTAGGGGGGGGCTCGTTCTGCTGACACTTCAATTCAATTTGTATTTCTGACTTTTCCAAGAGAGCCGTAACTTGATCGCCCCGAAATCTAGTTATTCCATTGGATCAAGACACCCGCTTCATCTCCCGGAAAAGTCGGCACCTGCGCAAGCCCCGCTGAGCACTCGACGTGGTAAAATGAATTCACTTCAGTATGAGGTCCAGCATGGAGGTTCGGCTACACGGCGAGCTGGTTGAAAATGGTCGCTCATGTTCTTGGCCCTGCGGAGGACTACCACTTGTAGTGAGAACTCAAGTCCTGATTCACAAACGATTGGGTTCATAAACTTAACAATTGATCACCAGGGGAGATCAAGGAGCAAAAAGGCACATGTGAACTTGATCTGTTAGTGCTTCTTAATGCCGGCTTCTCTAAATCGGATAACGCGGCATTCGATCAAGTGTCAGAGATCGGGTTTGGAGACTACCACAGCAAGGCGGATGGCAAGCACACTGAAAAACTAGTCATAACCAGATTCAACAATTTGTGGTGTAATCACATTTTATCTCAGGCCCCCTTAAGAATCGTATAGCTTGATGTTGATTCGAAGTAATGAGCAGACGAGCACAATCCCACTCTCGCGCCCCTGGGACACTACAGAGGAAACTTGAAATACACCTACACCCCCAAGCAGGATTTGGGCCCCATACTTGTGTTTATTTCTGGATTACAACAGCTCTCAGATGACGTGTCCCGCCTCCTTTTCCTTAACTTAGACTCTACGTGAACCTGCCCATCAAATCACCCATAGCACTTTAAGCCGCACCTTACACACTACAACAGACAGTAGTTTCTACACAGTAGTTATACTCAGAACCGCGTCGATACAGGCCGCTTATCATCATTGCAGCGGACCAAGGTCTCCACTGATGTGAGAATAAACCAGGGTCACCCCTGCTGTTCTGCTTTATGCTCCATCCAGGGGATCGGATAACAACCTTGAATTGGGCAAAGCGTGACTTTGTCGGGTCAGAATTACGCCATGAGAAATTTAACCCCTGGCGGGGGAGATGTACACTACGAATGTCCCACTGGCCTTGCACTTCATGGCTCTGTCCAGATCGCGCAGACACTTCCAAGGTTGTGTGCATACTTCAAACTGCCCCAAAGCCGCGAACAGTCTGCGTCAAAGGACTTGTCAGGATGCCCAACACCATTGTGGACTTTTCTAAGCTCTTCAGCCAGCTGTCGTACGAAGGGCTTGTTGACATCAAGGACCAGTGGTTCCCTCCGAAGCCGACATTTACCGAGGCCGATGTCCCCCGCCAGGATGGCCGAGTCTTTGTTGTCACTGGGGGAAACTCTGGCATTGGACTTGCCTTGGTAAAATTGTTGTACCCAACAGGCGCGAAAATATACCTGGCCTGCCGTTCCGAGGAGCGTGCAAAAGCTGCCATCAAGGAAGTCGTCGACGAAGCAGGCAGCAAGCCCGAGCACGGTTCCCTCGAGTATTTGCACCTCGACCTTAACGACCTCACCACCATCAAGGCATCGGCAGCTTCTTTTGCTCAGCGCGAATCACGGCTCGACATATTGTGGAACAATGCAGGCATCGCCGGCGCACCGGCTGGCACAAAAACAGTGCAGGGTTTGGAAGGCCATATTGGTAGGTCCTTCGCCCCACCAATGCTGTCACCCTCTGTGTCTTTTGCACCCATCAGGGAACATACATGCTCATACTTCCCATAGGGGTTAATTGCATAGGCCCTCTTCTCTTCACACAAGAGCTTCTCCCACAGCTCCGTGTGGCTGCAAAATCCTCGGCAGCCGGGGCGACGAGGGTGATCTGGGCTTCGTCCATGATCATTGAGCGGTTTGCACCACGGGGAGGCGTCGACTTTGCGGAGTTGGACAGGATGAACGCAGCAGGTACAGGGTCAGAGAACGCGTCTGTAGACTACGCGGTGAGCAAGGCGGGCAACTGGTTCCTTGCGGTGGACGGCGCCCGGAGATGGGGCCCCGAGGGCATCGTAAGCATAACCCAAAACCCTGGCATGATCAACACCACGGTCTGGAAACACCAACCCAACTGGCTTTTGGCTGTCATGCAGCCAACCTTTTATCCTGCAATCATGGGGGCCTACACCATGTTGTTTTCTGGGTTTTCCAGTGAGGTCGGGCTTGACACAAATGGCGCCTATGTCCTGCCGTTTGGGAGGTTGCAGAAGAAGAGTGTCAGAGATGATATCCTGGAGGCCATTTCTGGTGGCATGGCCAAAGAGTTCTGGGATTGGTGCGAGCGACAGTATTCAAAATACTGCTGAGTCAATCACATTGATACTGGGAGAAGTTGGGGCTAGTCACTTGATCTGAATAGCACTTTGAAGTCACGGAAACAGTCCCACGTGTTCAAAAATCAAAAACATGAGAAATATGTACTATTATTTCCTAGCTGCCTTATCTTACTGTAATTGCCAAAAGTTGCGGGTCTGCGTCCTCAATCAGGCCACCCGCATTGCTTGTTCTGTTGTCGCTGGAAGTGCTGCCAGGGTTAGTGTCGTCGTAAGCAAAGGCGTACCCTATGCCACCCTCCAGATTGTCGTGGATGATTCGGCTGTAATGGTTTGTGATTGGGTCATTATAGTACTGGGCCGCGGTGATGTTGATGTTGGGCTGGACATTGCCGTCTTCTAGTAACAATGTGCTCCGAGTAAAGGCGGCACACAGACGAGGGACAATCAGTGACTGAAGCCCGTCCGTTACGGTGAACGGGCTTATATCCTGGGTGCTGGAGCCCAGATAACCCTGAACGCAACCCATGATCTCTGATGTACTGGGCTTCCTGAAAGAATATGTGCCAATCTCCACTCCCTCACCGGAACACCAAAGCCTCTTGTCTTCAGGCTTCACTTTACAGGTGAATTTACGGCCATTATCAACTTTATTCCCGTTTCCATCATCCTGAGTGTTGATTGTGAGGTTCTCAGCGCTATATCTCTCCCAAACCTTGTCGACGTACGCGTTGTAGTATGTCGTCATCTTGTTATCAGGGTGCAGGGTGAGATATTGGTTCGGAGAAATGGCTCGTAATTTCTTCCCGTTTCCGTCTGTGAGACACATGTCTGCCCATGACTCGTTGTCCTTGTCTGTTTGGCTCTTGAGCTCAAGACAAATCCTTTCCAGTGCGTTGACTCCGAGCCCCGGGACCCTTTGCATACTTGCTTGTGCTTTTCTAGACGTGAGAGTCAGATCAAGCGACATCGAGGCAAAGTCGACATAGGAAGGATTTAATACGAAATTATCCTGTCCATATGTGAATTCGATAAACTGCCAGGTAATGTTGTACTCGAGCAGGGCTTTGTTTGTTGAGGAGGGCTCAACTAGGCCAACATTTTTGCCACCCACGTTGGTGCCGAATTGCAGTTTATCTTGAGAAACGTATAGACGAGCGCTGCTGGTGTAGCTTGGGAGATTAAAGGAAACGCTACTGTTTGCCTCTATAATGCTGTGGAAACCACTGGTATCATCGGTGGTGTCGATGAAGTAGAAGGGAGTTGGGCTGGAGATATCTGTATATTCGGGCTTGGTGGCCCACGCCAAGCAACCATCTTGTCTCCGAAGGACCAAAAAGGTGCCGTCGTTCGGGTCCCTGCCGGTGACGTAGAAAAATATGGGCCTGAGCTGGGTGTTGTGGATTTGGATAGTCAAATTGCTTTGCACCACGGCGCATGTTTGAGATTCGATGTGAGGCCGAAAGTGTGAGCTGCATGGGGTCAACGGCTGGGTGTGCCTATGCTGATATACTCCAGTCGCCGAGGCTAAGGGTGTACAGATGAATGCGGCCGCCAGGGTCGCTTGTGCGGTGAAGGAGAACTGCATACTCAGAGAAAAATATCGAGGAGGGCTTGATTATCTAGCAAACGAAGAGAAGTGAGCTCATATTGGCTTCAACAAAACGATGTTATTTTGTCGGATGGGCAACATGTAAATACTCAGGAGCGCGGCGAGTGCCAAAGGAGGGCCAAACTTACTTGTGAGTGGTCAGTTGATGTTGTGAGAATGTTAGGCATCGCGAGGCGGAGTAATGTGGATCAGGGAAAGTCCATTTGTGTCGCGTTACACGAAGGTAATTTATTAGCAGGAGCTCGAGCCTGGTGACTATGAACATGGTCTGTGTCATAGCTGAGTTAGTCGAAGCTCGTCTCTTCTGACTGAGTCCTGACAAGAACTGTGATAGTGACGAGCCCTCTCGAGGTGGTCAGAGTCGGAAAGGTCAGATGTGCAAAAAGGACAAACATTAAGTCGTAATCCGCAGCAGGCAAAGAAGAAATGCCACGGCAACTGCCGTAAATGGTAAAACGCCTGAGTTGGAAATGAGAGACTATTAAGTATGACAACCATCGTGAGTCAAGTGATTGTTCAATAATACCAAGGAAGAACGATTTTGTCCTAGTAAGATCACCATGGTGCAATAGCTGTACAAGTCGACCGGTCCAGAAACTAGCTCACCACAATAGTATTGACCCGCCGCACGTTGCCCCTGCTTTGCTTATCCGCAAAGGGCTTTTGGACCACACAGGCGCGTGCACCGAAGCAATCGAACTGTTCTCCGTGGGCCAAACGAGCTTTTCAGGGGCTCTTTTCGAGTTCTCGAGCCTCAATAGCATCTAAATCGGCTTTTTCGATGTGGCTCTCTGTCCTCAAATTCTCGTCTGCAAAAGCTGCTCATTGCAATCTGAAACTGCTGCTTGAAACAGCCTCAGACATTCCGTGAAACGTTGTGACCCGAAATTTGGACATGCGTTTTACCGTGGGGGTACAACCGGGCAAAGTCATTAGAAGATATAGGACAACTAGTGGGCATACTGACGCATGTCGGTCATGCGGCCAACAATCACCAAGTGTGAGATGTGAACTGGACGATAAAATGTGTCATGAGTGTTTTTAATTTAAGAGTGCGTGGTTCCCTGCTATCGACTCACTTTCTTAGCCTCTGAATCCGGACGTCGCTGGCAGGTCGAATGAATTCCGAATATTTGCGTCTAGTGCCGTGTAAACCAACATGGCACACAATACCTGTTAACATAGGGCGTGTAAAATATGATTTTATTGTAGCCAAGAGCCATGATCAGATGGCCATGAGGCAGAAAGAACAGCGGGCCGTTTGCAAGGTCGTCCACTTCGGACCTACAATCCCAAACATTGTCTTCGGCGCTGGCCTTGACACAAATGACCCCTTGGTGGCTACGGGAGGGGTGCTTCGATGAGACTGCTACATGCCAGCTATCACATTGGGTTGGCATAACGATGCCTCTGAATAGAAAAAGCGTGGGTCTGCCTGGAAAGGGGCAGTGGGATGTATAAGGATAGGGGAAGGTGTAGACTTGAAGTCATCGATACCGCAGGCAGCGCTAACTAAAAAAGTAGTGTAAGAAGCCATTTTGATCTGCCTGGACTACAGTGATCTCGTACTCAGTTCATCAAGACATGTTGTAGACAGCGTTGCCATAGCACGATCCGACCACACAATTACCACGCTCTCTATTAGCCTGTTAGCTATGAATGGCAGAAGAGGCAGGAGATGGTCTGCTTGGAAGGTACAGCTTGAGTTTATAATGAACAGAAAATCATACACCCCAGAGGGGGCCGTCATATCATAGCTTAAAGTCGAGTTAGGCTTTATGTTCCTACCTAGGTAGGTATCTAGAAATGATGGGCGTGATTTAATATAAAGCATTAAATGCACAGGCTGACCTTTCAAGTTATTATTTTTTAATTACATATCTAGCTGGTTTCACAAGTCCTAGTTAGATGTGTATAATTTATTTACATATTTATATTAATTGTGGATTTAGCTAATCTAGACGTAATAATGACAGTAAAGATCAATAGATTAAATATAGGGCAAGATTAATGATTACATTATGCAGCGAAGTATATTACTTATTTATTCCTTCTAAGACCGGAGATGCTAGTCTTGGCTGAACAGTACCTAGGTAGTTGGTAATCCTTATCTCCTTACTTCCCGACCATCCTCATCATCAAATATAGCGGCTTCTTCGGCAATTCGATCATGTTCATGATGCCCAGTAAATGAATTTTCCACATGAACTTGCATTTCATCTGGACCACGACCAGCTACCTCGCCTTTTGGGACCCACCAAAGTTGGACTGCTCCGAGAACTGCGACAACGGCACACCCTCCCCAAGCAGCGGCACTGCCGCCAACATCATAAAAGACGCCGACAAGAGGCGAACTGATTGTGCGAGCTATGCACACCGCACTCATGGCGAGGCCATTTACGCGCCCAAGAACCAATGGTGATGGACAAGCATTCTTGAGCAAAATGAGGGCGCAAGGCGTGAGAATGATACCGCATAAGTTCTGCAGGAACAGGGTGACGTATATCCCGGCCGATAGGGTCAGAGAGTTGGGAGCGTCTGCGAACTGTCCCACGGGTCTGAGGAGAGAGAGGAACGGGATCATCACATAACAGACCGGGTAAAAGATGGTTGGGATGAGGAAAGATAGCCAGACACCTGTCCCCTCGACAAAGAAAGGGAAGATGACGCCTTGAATGAATAGGGCAATGAAGCTATTCACCGCAAGGAAACCGCCGACGTCATGCAGGCTGTATCCCATCCCACCTGAAAGGTCTAGCTGGGGTGATCGGGCAATGGTAGAGTTATATGAGGGTGCGTCGAGCAGATAGATGGGAAGGATGGCACCGAATGCCATTTGATGGAAGCCAGCAATAACGAGTGCGAGGATAAGCATGATGACAGCGAAGTTGAATACCTTTTCGTGCCTTTCCATGCGTCCGGTGACTTGCGACTGGGTTTGTTGCAAATCCTGAAGTTCGGGCCGTACTTGAATCGAGTGCATAGTTCCAAAAGAGTTGTGCCGGAGGTCGAAGCGCTGATCCGCTGCTGTCGGTAGGCCTTCTTCTGCAATGAACGGCCTGCCACCGTGGCGGATTTCTTCCATGATAGATCGTGGCTGACTCGTTGTGCGAATTAGAGGGGTTTCTTCGTCTTGCTCGCTATCAGTTGCGTCCACCTGCTCCGGGCCCGTCTTGACGACCTGCGGATTTGTCTCATCCAGGAAGATGATACCTTGGACAACGGCGATGACAATGACTGCAACCGATACCAGGTTGGGAAGGAGGTAAGGATATTGTCCAAAGAGCCCATCTTCGGCAAAGATGTCAGGGTAGAACTTGGCGGGTTGTGCCAGGAAGCCACCCATTGCGCTGCCAATAATGCTGCCTAGAAACCAGACAAAGGGCTGGACAGCATATGCTCGCGGCTCGTGCTCGGGCTTCTTGACCATCTCTGCGACCATCGTTTGCATCACAGAGACATTTCCGTTGAGGCTTCCACCGACGAATCGTGCGAGGAGGGCGACCCAGTACGTTTTGGCAAGGCCAAAAATGAGACTCGAGATGGCGACTCCGAAGAGGCCAAACAGTACGACAGGCTTCCGCCCTACCCGGTCTGATAATGCTCCCCACATCATGGAAGTCAGAGCCTCGGCAACTGCGTAAGCGGAGACGAGGAGACCAGCATAGAACGAGGCATTGACGTCGGTGCCATTAAGATCCTGCACCATGATGTAGGTATAAGCCAGGATCGAGTTGAACGCTATAGGCTCCGAGAAACGACACATTGCGAGAATGGTAAGCTGGTAGGTTGGGAAGGCATCGTTTTCGACATCCTGCTTCTTGCTTGTGTGCCCATAATGGCGAGCATCCGTTGGCTGATCGTGGTGAGACATGATACGGTAGGTCTGCTGGGTACTATAGCCCTCTCTGAAGTGGAGGTTCGGGGTAGTAGTGTTAATTGAGTTGCAGGCAGGGGGCTTGGGAGTAGCGTAACACAATCTTCAAGATAAATGAGAAGGGTCTTTCAAGATGTGAGGTTGAGAGTGGAGACCCCTGGTATATTAATCTCCATGTTGAGTGATCTTCGGTGTGTGCAAGGATCCCACCTATGCCGGCCTTCTGCGATGCGCACCTAGCGTCTCCTGGCTGACTGTGCTCGCTGATAGCGTATCAAAACTGATTGAGCAGTGGTGCAAAGCACACCATGATCGGCAATACGTAGACTGCGTGTGCATGAATTCTTTTCGCCTTGGCGCATCGGGTGGCCCAACATATGAGAGACGGGGACAGGGTTGCCGCGCGACTCTCGGGGATAAAGAAAGACAGACGCGCAGGAGTTGGTCCGAGAATTGAGGCGGCGTGAATGTGCAAGGCGAGGTTGATTGGCTGATGGGGAGGGCAGCAAAAGAAGGTGTGTCTCGTCAATGCGGGACGAAATTCCGGGGCTAATGGTAAATCTCTGGCAAATCTTGATTGAATGAGCAGGGTTCCACATCCTCCGGCACTTGATGACATTTCACCTTTACTATGGTATTTGACTCAATCGCCAACTTTAAAACAAGACCGGAGAATATTTAACTACTGGTCCGTTCATTAAGCCTAGCCGTCATCCGAATTAGCGCTGAAGTTTGAACTAATAATATCTTCTATGAAAATCCTTCACACAACTGCCAGGACATCAGAGCCTTAACCCGTGAGAATACATGCACAGGTCTTAACTTGAAAACCTCATACCGTAAGTAGCCCAGCTGTAGGTTTTCCAAATTGCTAAAACTTGTTCAGACCTTGTGAGAGCATTCATCTTGCATAAGCGGACTCGATCAGGAGAATAGTCTGGTCAGTGACAACTACAACCTATACAGATCACAGCGAAACCATACGATTTAATCTTTTTAAATAGCACATTCGGGGGTGTAAAACTACCATACTGGGGGTCTATAGGGGGCAGCAATAATTTTGTCTAGGTACAGGACTAATGGTTCTATACGTGGCAATAGTCCCTGCTCTGGTAATGGTTCCCCTCTTGGGTTTCAGTCTTTAAGTGGTTCTTATCTTTAGATGGAAATCAGCTGATTTATAATCATCTCCTGAGCTTCATTTTCTAATCGCCGGGACGCTTTCCCTAGCAGCATTGGGAGATAATCTATATTCAAATATCCTCCGCAGGAAATCTCTTAGCTACCACCTTCTATCTAGTAAACCTTTCTAAGAAGTGAGTATAGAAGGAGGGAAAGAGAAACCAAGGGGTTAAAAGAGAGGGATGTATGTTAGCAGTAATATATTAATCATTTAGAATTTTATTAGGAGATAAGGGATTATTGTGGCTTATAAAACCGTTCATTCTGAGGATTGTGTTCCCTAACTGTCGTAGTTTTTGCTGAATCCTATAGGACCCTGGTACGGTAAATATACCTTGGCCATATTATAAGATGCTAAGAGTGGCTTTTTCATTGTGAACTAACATGGTGGACCCCCATTCCGCACCCCCCCTGATTCCGACCGCCCCACATTCGCGTGACGCGATATACGCATCTAGCGACCCCCCATATAAAAACTTCAATTCCTCAACAAGGGATTTTTTCCCAGACACCAAACTTCTTCACCAACTCAATTAGACTATTATAAAGCCATATATAGAAGATAAGCTGCAAACTGCAGTTAATGTGATTAGTAATGGAATATCCCTATAAGGGGCCTCTAAGGCATAGCATATTCCCAAGACTACTCTTTGTAATCACCTTAAGGGCGGCATAAGCCATCGTGAGGCTTCCCGCTATTAGAGACTTCTTTCTGACTATTAAGAGAGTATATTAGCT